>JANAVB010022998.1:887453-901310 GCA_029216955.1 Iris pallida | reverse complement strand
GAGAGACCTAGTTCTATTTGACTCGTTTTTAGATTCTCTGTTAGAACTTTTGTTGACTTATAATAATAGATTTTGTTATTTATATTCTGAGACTTTATTTGAATTTGGATATTATTCAGTTGTTGTTGTTGTTGAGTCTTTATAGTTATTTAGACTTTTTGATATCTTATCGTGCTTTAGATGTGAATGAGTATTTACCATTATCTTCATACTTTCCTCCATTCAGAGTGATATCTATGACAGGTACATTATATCGTTGTGGTGAGTTTGATAGTTAACGACCTAGAACTGAGTTCTACCATCGTTCTGTGGCGTAGGCTGGGTGCTATTACGTATTCGTGCCCCTATACCGGGTTCGAGTCGTGACAAGATACTTCATTTCAGGGTACTTTGATGAGTTAAGTGCTATCTAGGTATCTTAGATACTTAGGTAAGTATCTTGTCAGCCCGAAGTCAAGTACGTATAGTTAGTGTCGTATTTCCTTTGCAGGTTTGCCTCTAGTACAACCAAGCAAGTGGTGAAGGCTTCAATTATAGGAGGTTGCCCCCACCAGTTTAGAAAGACAATTAAGACTGAACTTTGTAATATTTTGATGCAAGAACACTTGTACTATGTTCCCCCTCTAAAACATTGGGTAGCTAATAGCCCGTAAAATGTGTAATTTAGGGCCAAGACTTGACTTTCATCCTATTAACTAGTCATATGTTTTTTTATTCAGATATTTCCTGCTTTCATTCCAACTTTTGATATGTTGTAGCCATAAAAACAACCATGGCTTACTATGTTGTCCTCAAGGGAAGAAATCATAGTGTCTATACAACTAGGCCCAATGTTATACCCAATCAATAGGTATAAAGGTGCTTGCTTTTTCAAATGTGAAGATAGAGAAGAAGCTTTTGGATACTTCCAAAAGCTAATATATGCAGAACTACCTATGCATACTCCCAAACTATAACTTGCCACTGTGAAGACCATTAGAATGTCTCATATTTGGGTTTGGGGAGTAATTTGTGTTCATATTTTCATGTTGTTTACTTTCTTCTAGAAGTAATACTATGGCCAGTGAACTTTTACTGGATAATGTGTAATATTTACACTTTCATTTTGTTTGCAGTTTTAACCCTATCGTGGTGTTTTGGTTTTTATTTCCTTGAAGATATTTGTTTCTTACTTTCCTTTTTTGTTTGCAAATTTAAACATATTGACTGTTTTGGTTTTTATTCTTTGAACATATTTTATATCTTTCCTAATAGGCTATGATGAGGGGCAGTTATGAGATATTGTCATATTTAAATACTTGTGAGATTGGTGGCATTTCCTTTGAAGTGTGATGGGTGGAAGAGGTACTTTGTTACATTCCTTATCACCTTAGTACAAAGGTTGAAGATGTAACATCTTTGCTAGTTTTCCAATGATTTAAAATCTTCTATAATCTGAGTCAATATTATATATTATTTTGTTACATGCAATATTGGGGATTGGAACTGAACGTCTCTTTTATCTACCTAATACCAAGCCACTTACTCATCTACCAAATGTCAGGACTTATGCAATTAATTGTTTCACTATCTACCAAATATCAGGACTTATGCAATTCATTGTTTCGTTCTGGACTTATTCTTTCTATGTGTTTGTATAAATTATGTGTTTGTAAAACTATTTGTTGGATGCTTGATTCTTGTTTATGCTATTTAAAGGATTGTTGTTATATTACTTTTGGATCTCATATATGCAGGGTTGAATTGTTCTATTTTGATTCTGCTGTTTTTTTAGATTAGTGATGTTCTGCGATGTTTTGCGACGACATATCACATCGCTATTAAGTCCAAACATTGCCTTATTGCGTATCGTAACGTCGCTAACGCGTATCGGAACGTCGCTAAACGTCGCCAACAATCTGACATGGCAGCCAGTAACAGGCATACCAAAACTTTGCCACTAAGTCGCTAAGTTGTGATGTTATACTACTCCGTTGCTATACTCGCTACTTCAACGACGTCAATTACGTCGCTAAATAATGTTGTCATTGTGATGTTTTCGACGTTTGGACCATTTGCGACTGTAAAAAGCGACGTCATTTTTTCGTTGCTAAAAACGTCGCCAATTGCTTTTAGCGACATTTTTTTGCCTAATTGGAGACGTCTTTTGACATCGCTAATATCACATACCATTAGTGTTAGTACCTAATTATGTATCATTCAATGGCTCTTCATTATTAATTAGGTATCCTCTTTCAAGATATTACGAAGACACGAGGATTCGAGACAATAGAAATATTGGTGTCACGCCCCAGTACTGGAATACGAGGACGGACTAGGCCAGCTACTCCATATGAGGATATAAACGTTATACGGCGATCGTGGCTGTCAAGAGACAAGGGGTGTAGCTACATTCAAGTCTCCTATGGTCTCACGGAGTGCTATGTCTCAATCTTTCAAGCAAGAAAATCACCAATAATAACACATAAGATAAAGCAGTAAAGGCGTCCCCGACGCTTCATCAAATGATCATGGGGATCTAGCTTTATAAGTTAGCTAGTCCAGAGATCATAGGTACGTAATTGTATTAAGCTGCAGTCTGATTTAATTACAAATTATGTAAGACAATATGTCCAGAATAGCCGGCTAAACAAGTGCCGGGCGAAATGCCAGTACAGAAGTAAAGATACGAGAGGGGTGGAGAAGAAACCCCTCGAGTCCACCGCCAGCCATGCTCCTAGTATGCACCATTGACGTCAGGGAGGAAGGCCGGATCCTCAGGCTCTGCTATGAGATCTGGCCAACAAAACCAGTGGGGTCAGCCCCGAATAGCAAGTACCACAAAGGGAGCACAAAAAGTGAGAAAAACCCAATTTAGAAAATAATAAGAATAATAACGGCTTCCGATCGTAACCTTGGTCCATAGCCCGTCCTAGCACGAAAGCCCAACCCAATAACCAAACAAGGACATGGGTTGGACCACACACCATGACAGTCCATGTCCCTTGGCTACTAATCGGAAGTTACAAGGCACAAACAAGTCGTTTTCAATCAGCCAATCATTCCTACGGCTTTCTACATTTGGCGGAGTTATCCCCGCGGTTCTAGTAAAAGGAATCCTCAGATCGTGTCAACCCAACAGGGCTTGCCAAACCAATATATATATAAATATACGCGTAGTTCTTAGTTTATGCACCGGTCCCTCGTGAGGCTATCGTGCTAAAATATATCACATAGCACATCGGAGTCGGATATAGCCATTTGCTATAGGCGAATGAAACCATATCCGTGGCTACCAACCCGACACGTCAGGACTGGGCCTGGGGTGGCTAGTATGGCACGATCTCGGGATTCTTCCCCCTATGCATCTACAAAGTTAGTTGCCTAGTTAATCCCTAGGTTATCCTTGGAGTTCACATGTCGTGGTCATAAGCTTACTCCCTAGATGTCGTACATTGTACGAGTACCCTAAGGAGGGTTCCATACGGGCTCAGGGAGTCATACGTATGTTCCTCCTTCTTGGTGTAATGCAACACTCAACAAGTACCATGTCATTGATACCTGACATTCATTATGTAAACACTGGACTCTTGGTTGTACTGGCGGATATCACGTGGGAAAACTTAGCACATAGGATAGCACTTCAGTGCTCACTTAGGTTGTACCATAGTACACACATAGGTTATCTAGCACTTGCATAGGAATTCAGATAGAATGAGGACCATATTATGCGGCCAAGGGTCATGTGACAAAACATGTAGCTCTCGAGACTGCATGCGGCCAGGAAGTTCAAGTGACTAGATGCACTCCACCAAGGCTCATGCGGCCAGACTGCTTAAGATCGACCGCATGCAACCAGGGCGAAGAGGGGCGCATGCGGCTCGCGGTAGCAATGGCGCATGCGGCCAGGCGGGGCGAGCTCATACGGCTTGCGAAGCGGGCTTATGCGGTTGGATTGTGAAGTAGCCTATGCGGCTGAGAATAGGAGCGGCTCATGCGGCAGTGAAGGGAAAAGTCCATGCGGCTCGAACTAAACAGGGGGCATGCGGCTCGAATGGGAAGGGCACATGCGGCTCGAATGGACAGGGCGCATGCGGCTCGAATCAATTCTTTATGCGGCTGGGAGTCATATCCCTGCAGCATAGGCCAGGCGGCCAAGTAATGCCGCAAGCTTATGCGGCCAGGAAGGGACCTTGTCGTATGCAAGATATGCGGCTAAGTTCTTGCGGCTGTGAACTGTTCTTCTTCTCCATCTTTTCGGGAAGAAGAACCCTTCAAGCCATGGCTCCCAAGCTCCATGAATCTTCCACCCAGAGTCCAAATTCGAACTTCCATAGGTCAAAATGGGGTAGAACGAAATTCTCTACAACATAGAACCATCAAAACTCGAAAATAACAACATTTAATAGATCAAACCCATAAAATCCGAAACTACTTCAAGCTTAGATCTACTCAAATCCGTCCATAAAAACTGAAAATACTAAGTACTAAACTTGATGAGGATGTTAAGAAGAACAAAATGGAACAATAAAATCAAAAAAATATCAAAGATCACAAATCTCCTCTTTGAGCAAGTTGTACTTGCCTAAGTGGGTTGGTGGTTGAGGAATTGAATGAAGGAGTGAATGAGGAGAGAGGGTGTAGAAGAGATTATAAATAGGGGTTGGGGTTTGCTTAAGGAAACCCTAATCTCTAATGACATGCTTAAAGCTACATGCAACAATTAATCGAAAATTAAATATAGATTGGGCACATGCTAAATACAGGATAATTATGTAAAATACATATATCGGGATTGGGGAGTGACATCTCTACCCTCCTTAGAAAAATTTCGTCCTCAGAATTTCGTCCAAGACAAGATAGAGAAATCAAAGCAAGCAAGATATTAACTACAAGGCTAACTACGCATGTAATCTTACCAAGTTTAACAGGTATTCAAAAACAATCATTGATCATTATGGGCGCAAGGGAAAAAAATAGGAATTCATATTCTGAAGGTATAAGCATAAGTATACGTTCCGAGTCGAACAAGTGCGGATATCGAGACCTAATCTCGTCCTCGCGCTCCCATGTCGACTCTCCCGGTGAGTGATGGCCCCAAGTGACTTGGATAAGTTTAATAGTCCGGTTCTTGAGCACCTTCTCTCGTCGATCCAAAATGGATACGGGTTGCTCCTCATAAGTCAGGTCGGTACCGACGACCAACTCGGAATGATCGAGGATGTGACTCGAATCCGGGACATACCTACACAACTGAGATACATGAAACACATTATGTACATCACGTAGCGAAGGCGGAAGGGCTAGACGATAAGCAACGTTGCCAACCCGAGCGAGAATCTCAAAGGGAGCAACGAATCTCGGACTAAGCTTTCCTCGGGTTCCAAATCTAATGATACCCCGAGTAGGCAAAATTCATAGGAACACTTGGTCACCAACACCAAACTCTAGAGGCCTACGATGTTGATCTGCCCAGTATCTGTGTCTGTCCTGCGCAACCCGAAGCCGTTCTCTGATCAACTTGACTGTCTCCACGGTCTGCGTGATCATCTTCGGTCGTAACAGCTTTCGTTCTCCCACGTCATCCCATGCCAGAGGGGACCTGCATTTTCTTTTATATAATGCTTCAAACGGTGCCATCTGTATACTGGCCTGATAACTATTATGTAGGAGAACTCTACCAAATGAAGATGATCTTCCCAAGTTCTGCCAAAGTCTAAGGTACAAGCCTGTAGCATATCTTCCAAGGTCTGAATGGTTCTCTCTGATTGTCCATCCGTCTGCGGATAATAGGCTATACTGAACCTCAACTTGGTACCCAAACTGCGATGCAAACTCTGCCAAAAGTGAGAGGTGAACCGGGTGTCTCGATCTGATACTATGCTGACAGAAATACCATGTTGCCTCACTATCTGCTTCATATACATTTCTGCCAACTGCTCAGTAGACTGCCCTACTCTGAAGGGAAGAAAATAAGCAACCTTCGTAAGCCGATCCACGATTACCCAAACTGTATTTCGACCGATCGGTGTTCTAGGTAAACCGGTCACAAAGTCCATTGTGATGTGCTCCCACTTCCACTCTGGAATAGGAAGCGGTTGTAACAAACCTGCTGGTCTTTGCTGCTCTACCTTCACTTGCTGACATACCAAACATCTGGATACATACCTAGCTATTTCCCTCTTCATGCCATTCCACCAAAAGTACTGCTTTATATCCTGGTACATCTTCGTGCCTCCGGTATGAATGGAATAAGGAGAACTATGAGCCTCTGACATAACTTCCTGTCGAAGGTCTCCACTTGGTACACAAAGATGGGTTCCGAACCTAAGTGTACCATCCTCGTGTATTACTAACTCCTTTCTGAGGCCTGACTCACACTCTGTTCGAAATTTCTGGATTCGCGGATCCTCTGCCTGGGCTGCTCTGATCCTCTTTACTAAAGTAGACTGAATCTGCAAACTAACCATAACTCCTGTATCTTGCGGGAAGATCACCTCAATTCCCATCTCCTGGAGGTCTTCCAAAATATGCCTCTGCGAGGTTAAAATAAATGTACCACCTCTTCTGCTCAAAGCATCAGCTACTACATTCGCCTTGCCTGGGTGATACTGAAGATCCACATCAAAGTCCTTCAGCAATTCCAACCATCTCCTCTGCCTCATGTTCAGGTCCCTCTGGATGAATACATACTTTAAGCTCTTATGATCGGTGTAAATCTTCACTCGATCCCCATATAAATAGTGCCTCCATAACTTAAACGAAAATACTACTGCGGTTAATTCCAGGTCGTGAGTCGGATAGTTCTTCTCATGGTCCCGAAGCTGTCGAGATGCATATGCTATCACCTTATTATGCTGCATTAATACACACCCAAGTCCTTTTCCGGATGCGTCACAATACACTGTAAAC
Organism: Iris pallida; assembly: GCA_029216955.1. Classification (NCBI taxonomy): domain Eukaryota; kingdom Viridiplantae; phylum Streptophyta; class Magnoliopsida; order Asparagales; family Iridaceae; genus Iris; species Iris pallida. The sequence continues at coordinate 894,419 of JANAVB010022998.1, read as the reverse complement.
CCTTCCGATCCTACTGGAAGGGTTAAGATCGAGGCTGAGATTAATCTCTTCTTTAACTCTTCAAATGATGTCTGACACCCTGCTGACCAAACAAACTCTACGTCCTTACACATCAAACGCGTCAAGGGTGCCAAAATCCTGGCAAAGTCTGCCACGAACCTCCTAAGTAACATGCCAATCCCAAGAAACTACGTACTTCTGCTACCGTCTTCGGAACTGGCCAATTCTCCACTGCCTCAACCTTCTTCGGGTCTACTGATACTCCTGCTCCAGAAATAATGTGCCCCAGGAACGATATGTGATCCAACCAAAACTCATATTTACTAAGCTTCGCATAAAGTTGATGCTCCCTCAAGGTCTGTAAAACGGTTCAGAGATGTTTCTCATGTTCTTCTTTACTGCTGGAATAGATGAGGATGTCATCTATATATACTACAACAAACTTATCCAAATAGGGTAAAAAGATGTGGTTCATCAAATCCATGAATACTGTTGGGGCATTGGTCAGTCCAAATGGTATTACCAGAAACTCATAATGCCCATACCTAGATCTGAATGCTGTCTTGGGTATATCCTGCTCCCGGACCCTTACTTGGTAATATTCCGATCGAAGATCAATCTTAGAGAAGATGCAGGCCTTACTCAGTTGATCAAACAGTCATCAATCCTTGGTAATGGATACTTGTTCTTCACTGTCACTGCATTCAACTGCCGGTAGTCAATGCACATTCGCGTCGATCCATCCTTCTTGGGGACTAAAATCACCGGTGCTGCCCAGGGCGATTCACTATCTCGGATAAACTGCTTCGCCTTCAGTTCTTTCTTCATGCTGGTACAACTTGTCCAACTCTGACTGCGACATTCTATAAACTCTGCCAACCTTAGGCTCCGTTCCAGGATTCAACTCTATGCAAAACTCCACACTTCTCACTGGTGGTAATCCTGGAAGCTCATCTGGAAAGACATCAAGGAACTCTCTGACTACTCTTGGAATCTGCTCCTGCTCTGCCATTACTTCTGCGACAATGCCCTTGGGTTGATCCTCCAATGTTCGAACAAAGACGAACTCCTCAATGCCAGGTATATTAAATACTACCCTACCTCCTCGACAATCTATCGTCGCGTGACTGTCTCTCAACCAGTCCATGCCTAGGACAACGTCAAAGTTGCCCATAGGGAACTCAATCAAGGATGCGGGCATTAAACGCCCACATACTACGACGGACATGCTATGCACACTCTACTAACTTCTACGAGCCCATTACCAGTGAGTATATTCATCCTCTCTGGCAATGCCCGAACTCCAATCCAATACGTGTCGCAAATCGTGCAGATATAAAAGAGTGGGTAGCCCCTGAATCAAACAATGCTGGCAGGAAAAGAGGTGACAGAAATATTACCTGCAACCACGTCGCCTGAAGCTAGTGCATCCTCCAGTGATAAGGTGAAGGCCTGGCCCTGACCTTGCGGAGCTCCTGCTGCTGCCTTCCTCGACCATACTGCTGCTGCGGCCTCTGCGAGCCTTCCTGATTCTGTGCTTGGCGATACATCTGAGCCTGCGTCGGCAGACGCTGGGCTATCGGCCGTACGGCCACTGCGGGTCCTCTGTTCTGTGCTGCCCCCGGGGCTGGCAATGCTGGAAACTGCTGAACTGGCCCTCCCGGCCTCTACATCATAGGACAATTGGCAATCCTATTGTCTGGACTGCCACACCTCATACACAATCCGTTAGTTGAAACGACACACATCCCTAGTGTGCCCACCCTTACCACAGTAGGTACATCCAATGGGCGCCCCCTGGCGCGGTTGCTGGTTCCTCGGCTGTTGAGGCCGAACTGGTGTTGTTATCTCTGATATTGTCATCCTCCACGGTGCTCCTGACTCATGCATACGGATGTCGGGTGCTGGCGCTGATGTTCGCTGTACTGCTCCTCCACTCCTACTCTGGGGATGAGACCTCTTCTGGCCCCCATGTCTTGTTTCCAATCTCTGTTGGGTGAGTTCATGCCTCCGAGCTGCCGTTAAAATGGCATCAAAGGTCTGATAGTTGTGCGCTTCTACTAGCTGTAGAATCTCCAAATGAAGTCCTTACTGAAATCTCATTGCCTTCTCCGGCTCCGTAGCCACCATCGTCGGCACAAACCGGCTTAGTCTACAGAACTTCGCTGCATATCCATCCACTGTCTTACCAGCCTGTTTAAGACTGATAAACCTCTGTTGTAGCTCATACCGTGCCACCACGCCAAAGTACTTGGCCTTGAATCTGGTACTGAAGCTATCCCAAGGAACAGTACGCCCCACGCCAACCTCCTCCGATGCCCATCAGTCGCGGGCGAGATTCTGAAGTAACAACCTGACTTGGTCAACTTTCTCTTCTGTCGGAACCTTAGCTGCAGCCAATATGGCCTCAGTATCCTAAAGACAAGCATCCGCCTTGATGGCATCCTCCGTGCCATCAAAATATCTCGGGTTAAGTCGGCAAAAACCTTCCTGAAGCTCCTGAATCATTCCTGACACTTCTTTCAAGGGCTACTTGTAACCCCTGATTCAATAGCACATTCTGCTCTTTCTGCCGAGTCTGCTGTTGCTGTTGGGCTGCCGCCTGACGCTGCTGAGTGGCCAGAAAACCCCCGAATGACCTCGAGAAGGGTTGCGACATCAGGTACTGCCGTGGCTGCCGGCACCGCTGGGGGTGCAGGAGTTTCCAGAACCTGCGGTTCCACTGGCTCTGATATCTCCTCCATTCGAATCTGATCAGGAGAAGGTATCCTCTCCGGCTGTTGTCCCGTCGAGCCATGGTCTACTGGACGCTCCTCCATATTGGCCTCACCAGCTACTGAGAAGGAAGCACCCCTATAGGAAAAGATACATGATATCAAACGACATGACGAGGACGATTCGATGATATAATTCAGGTTATCAATCAAGGTGAGGAAAAGAGAAATTGAGGCAAGAGATTCAAAGGGAACAAGTTTGATTGAGACTCCTATAATAGTAACACCCCTCAAGTCTGAAAAAAATAGACATGCATGGGCCACCAATAAAACCTTGTCACGCCCCAGTACCGGAAAACGAGGACGGACTAGGCCAGCTACTCCATATGAGGTATATAAACGTCATACGGCGATCGTGGCTGTCGAGAGACAAGGGGGTGTATGCTACATTCAAGTCTCCAATGGTCTCACGGAGCTGCTATGTCTCAATCTTTCAAGCAAGGAAATCACCAAGTAATGAACACATAAGATAAAGCAGTAAGGCGTCCCCGACGCTTCATCAAAATGATCATGGGGATCTAGCTTTATAAGTTAGCTAGTCTAGAGTGTCATAGGTACATAATTGTATTCAGCTGCAGTCTGATTTAATTACAAATTATGCAAAGACAAAATGTCCAGAATAGCCGGATAAACAAGTGTCGGTGGCAAAATGCCAGTACAGAAGTAAAGATACTAGAGGGGTGGAGAAGAAACCCACTCGAGTTCCCCGCCAGCCATGCTCCTAGTATGCACCATTGACGTCAGAAAGGAAGGCCGGATCCTCAGGCTCTGCTACGAGATCTGGCCAAACAAAACCAGCGGGGTCAGCCCCGAATAGCAAGTACCACAAGGGAGCACAAAAAGTGAGATAAAACCCAATTCAGAAAATAATAAGAATAATAACGGCTTTCGATCGTAACCTTGGTCCATAGCCTGTCCTAGCACGAAAGCCCAATCCAACAACCAAACAAGGACATGGGTTGGACGCACCATGACAGTCCATGTCCCTTGGCTACTAATCGGAAGTTACAATGCACAAACAAGTCATTTTCAATTGGACAATCATTCCTACGGCTTTCTACATTTGGCGGAGTTATCCCCGCGGTTCTAGTAAAAGGAATCCTCAGATCGTGTCAACCCAGCAGGCTAGCCAAACCAATATATATAAACATACGCGTAGTTCTTAGTTTATGCACCAGTCCCTCATGAGGCCACCGTGCTAAAATATATATCACATAGCACATCGGAGTCGGATATAGCCATTTGCTATAGGCGAATGAAACCATATCCGTGGCTGCCAACCCGACACGTCAGGACTGGGCATGGGGTGGCTAGTATGGCACGATCTCGGGATTCTTCCCTCCCTATGCATCTACAAAGTTAGTTGCCTAGTTAATCCCTAGGTTATCCTTGGAGTTCACATATCGTGGTCACAAGCTTACTCCCTAGATGTCGTACATTGTACGAGTACCCCAAGGAGGGTTCCTTACAGGCTCAGGGAGTCATACGTATGTTCCCCCTTCTTGGTGTAATGTAACACTCAACAAGTACCACGTTATTGATACCTGACAATTCATTATGTAAACACTGGACTCTTGGTTGTACTGGCGGGTATCACGTGGGAACATTTAGCACATAGGATAGCACTTTAGTGCTCACATAGGTTGTACCATAGTACACACATAGGTTATCCAGCACTTGCATAGGAATTCAGATAGAATGAGGACCATATCATGCGGCCAAGGGTCATGCGACAAAACATGCAGCTCTCGAGACTGTATACGGCCAGGGAAGTTCAAGTGACCAGATGCACTCCACCAAGGCTCATGCGGCCAGACTGCTTGAGACAGACCGCATGCAGCCAGGGCGAAGAGGGGCGCATGCGGCTCGCGGTAGCAAAGGCGCATGCGGCCAGGCGGGACGAGCTCATGCGGCTCGCGGAAGAGGGCTTAAGCGGTCGGATTGTGAAGTAGCCTATGCGGCTGAGAATAGGAGCGGCTCATGCGGCAGTGAAGGGAAAAGTCTATGTGGCTCGGACTAAACAGGGGGCATGCGGCTCGAATGGGCAGGGCGCATGCGGCTTGAATGGGCAGGGCGCACGCGGCTCGAATCAATTCTTCATGCAGTGGGAGTCATATCCCTGCAGCATAGGCCAGGCGACCAAGTAATGCCGCAAGCTTATGCGGCCAGGAAGGGAACTTGTTGCATGCAAGCTATGCGGCTAAGTTCCTGCGGCTGTGAACTGTTCTTCTTCTCCATCTTTTCGGGAAGAAGAACCCTTCAAGCCATGGCTCCCAAGCTCCATGAATCTTCCATCCAAAGTCCAAATCCGAACTTCCATAGGTCAAAATAGGGTAAAACGAAATTCTCTACAACATAGAACCATCAAAACTCAAAAATAACAATATTAATAGATCAAACCCATAAAATCCGAAACTACTTCAAGCTTAGATCTACTCAAATCCGTCCATAAAAACCGAAAATGCTAAGTACTAAACTTGATGAGGATGTTAACAAGAACAAAATGGAACAATAAATCAAAGAAATATCAAAGATTACAAATCTCCTCTTTGAGCAAGTTGTACTTGCCTAAGTGGGTTGGTGGTTGAGGAATTGAATAAAGGAGTGAATGAGGAGAGAGGGTGTAGAAGTGATTATAAATAGGGGTTGGGGTTTGCTTAAGGAAACCCTAATCTCTAATGACATGCTTAAAGCTACATGCAACAATTACTCGAAAATTAAATATAGATTGGGCACATGCTAAATACAGGATAATTATGTAAAATACATATATCGGGATTGGGGAGTGATAATTGGAGAGTATGAATCCTCTTCTTCCTAATTAGGTTTTCTTCAATGGCTATTCATGACTAATTAGGTATCCTCTTGTGCTAGAATGTTAATAGTGAACTTCCATCTATTTAAAAAATAATAATGCAATAGTGCCATTATTAAAGGATGCAAAACCTAAAATGTTCCCGATCCTTAAATTATATGATCTTTTGTACTATAAATTGAACATATAAAGTCATAAGTTGTTTAACGTAAAGACTATCTAGCGAATGATAAGTGCACAAATATCCCTCTATGTTCAATTAATTATGTGATTGTTATCACAAGGAGACATGTCCTGTGTGCACAAATATGCCCTAAGCCTTACAAAATTATTTAAAAAAAATACTTTACATGATTGTTGCCACAAATATGCCCTCTAACCTTTGTTTTTCTCCATTCCTTTCTCAAATTTATTTTCTTATTTTATATTGTTTCAATGAGCCAATCATCATCCCCTAAAACAAAACCATCTTCATCACCTAATTTACAAGCAAAATTAATCATATTAACATAATTTAAGAAAATTAACACAAAATTAAAAAAACCTAGACAGGGAGGGAGGAGGGGGTTGGGGGCTGATTGGAGTGGGGTCTCTGCTTGGGATGCGAAGAGGCACCGAGGGGAGGGGGAGGGGTCTCTGGCTGGGCTTGAGGGTGGGGGTCTCTGAATGGGAGGCGAGGAGGCGCAGGAGGCATCGGGCCAGCATTGGGGAGGAGGAGGAAGGAGTTTGGGGAGCCGATGAGGAGGGAGCAAAGCTCGGAGGGAGCTGAGTAAGAGGGGGACATATCTCAGAGGAGGGAGCCGAGGATGAGGGGGCAGAGCTCGGAGAAGGCATCGTGTAGGAGGGGGATGAGGAGAAGGTGGTCGCCAAGGGAGGAGACGGAGTCGCCGGAGGGAGGAGGCGGAGTCGCCGGAGGGAGGAGCACGGGGTCGGGGGTCGGGGTCTGGTTGCCGAGGATTTGGGAGGAAAAGAAATTGGATGAAAATTTGAGAATGAGAAGGAAAGGGTTGTTGTTTCACTTCTACTCGTGGCCAGGGACGAAAATATGTCGTCGCTAATCCGTAGTTTACATATAGCAGCGGCCTCCTGACGGACATAGCGACGTAAATGTATAATACATTTTACATAAATTATCAGTCGCTAGTCAGTCGCTACATAGTGGCTATTTCATTTTCGTTGCTAAGGTCAGTCGCTAAATAATAGTATTTTTGTAGTGGTTTTATCTCAATTGCAACTGCGTATAGCAGATAGAACGAGTTTAATATTTGTCTCTTTGTAATCTGATTCTTTAAGGAGTATAGTAGGAGTTGAGTTTATTAAGAGAACAAACTTTGATAGTATTGCATGAATCTCTTAACCTCGACAACAATATCAAGA
>JANAVB010022998.1:677453-884953 GCA_029216955.1 Iris pallida | reverse complement strand
AAAAAAATATCTTGTCTTCTTCCCAAAGATCTCCAAACCCCCCCTTCCCTCTCCCTTCTCTCTCTGTATTGGCTCACTTCACCGTAGGGACACCTCTAGGATTTTTTTTTGTTTTTTTTTTTGTATTTTTCGGGTCATTCATCAGGAAATGTTTTAGATCTAGCTATATATATTACGATGTGGGTTTTTTTTTTTTACTCTTTTTTGTTTTTTTTCGGGTGATTCATCAGGAAATATTTTAGAACTAGCTATACATGTTACGATTTGGGGGTTTTTTGTTTTGTTTTTTTCCTCTTTTTTGTTTTTTTGTTTTTTTCGGGTGATTCATCAGGAAATGTTTTAGATCTAGCTATACATGTTATGATTGGGAGGTTTCTTATATTTTTTTTTTGCTCTTTTTTATTTTCCCCTCTTTTTTCAATATTTTTTATTTTTTTGGGTGATTCATCAGGAACGTTTTAGATCTAGCTATACATGTTACACACTACTAAAATCTGTTCAATTGGCGACATAAATTTAGCGACGTTCGATTAACGTCGCTAAATTGTGTTCATTAGCGACGTTTTATAGAAACGTCGCTAATAGTTGCTACTAGCGACGAAATAAGCGACGTAACAACGACGTATATTAATTGCATGAGCTAGTCGTCGCGAGACGTCGCTCTGACGTCGCTAATAGCGACTAATTTAGCGACGGTAGTATTAGCGTCGCTAAATTCTAATTATATTCCCCCAACGATTCATTTCCCTCTATTTTACTCTCTCACTCTCTCTTCTCCCCTCCTTCGGCGCTCTCACTATCTCCGGCGACCCTCCTCCCTATCTGGTACGTGACTCTCCCCCTCCCTCTCTCTTTCTCTCTCTCTCTCTGGCTGTTTTGCTTGGTTAGGGGTGGGTATGTGTGGGTGGGGGGGAGGGAGCTGGGGGTGGGGGGCGGCTGGGGGAGAAGAGCAGTGGGGGTAGGGGCTGCTGGAGGAGGGGAGCAGGGGGGTGGCCGGGCGGCTGGGGGAGGAGAGCAGGGGGGTAGGGGAGGTTGGGGGATGAGAGCAAGGGGGTAAGGGCGGCTGGAGGAGGGGATCAGTGGGGGTGGGGGGCGGCTGGGGGAGGGGAGCAGGGGGGGATGGGAGGGTTAGGGTTCGGGTTAGGGTTAGGGGTGGTGTAAGAGGGGAGGGGGGATGGGTGGGGCTTGGTCAGGGGCACCGATAGTGCTGAAAAATATGATAATTTAGTAATAATTATTTCTTTTCCGAAACCGAAAAATGTGATACTCCGATTCGAACGCACCGATAGTGCCGATATTTGTAACAAGTAGTTTTGTTGGTTGGTTAATTGGTAACATGGTGATCGGAACATATAGTTCCTGCAGCCATTCGACTGGCGAGGCAGAAACTATGTAGCCGTAGATAAAGTTGAATGTCCTCCGTCCCTCATCCCTCGGCAATAATGATATGAAAACCTATCACTATATCTTATATAGTAGTAGATAATATCTTAGTATTACATTATGTGAGTTCATCTTGATTCTATTACATTCTTCAGATACTAGATACTAGATTCGATAAAAACATATACTACACCATATGTACAGAACATAGATGATTCACACTAATGTATGCTAGAATGAATTTTGGGTTGTGTTCTGAGCCATCCGTTCTCACACTTGGCAAAAAATCAAATTTTATGTATTTTATCTGCTTTCGAGAATGTACTCAAACGAGATGATGGCTCCTTTAGTTAGCTTGCTTATGTTACAATTATATTATTTATGAATATCGATCTTACCAGATGGCACCCATAATTCGAGAAGCGGCACATCGTTTGAGGGAAACAATGAATGCTGAGGTGGCTCCTCCTACTGCTAAGGAGGAAGTGGCACCGGTAGCTAGTGAGACCGAGAGTTCTATTCATCCAGCACCAGTAGCTAGTGAGACCTGGAGTTTTATTCATGCAGCACTTGCAATGGACTACATCTCTCCTGTCGCCGTCGATCCCACTTATTCGAGGTGGTTGCGTGATCATATCACTGAGCGTTTGCGTGAGCTGCGTGGTTCTCATTAGCTATTAGTACTTATTTGTATTGGACTATTTGTATTGGGTTGTTTTTGTATTAAACTATTTTTATTGGACTACATATATGAATTAGTACTGTGTCAATCTTTGGATTGTATTGGACTACGACATGGTGAACAGGACATAGTCCCTGCAGCCATTCGACTGCGAGGCAGAAACTATATAGCCGTAGATAAAGTTGACTGTCCTCCGACCCTCATCCCTTGGCAATGATGATATGACAACCTATCACTATATCTTATATAGTAGTAGATGATGTCTTAGTATTATATTATGTGAGTTCATCTTGATTCTGTTACATTCTTCAGATACTAGATACTAGATACTAGATTCGATAAGAACATATACTACGCCATATGTACAGAACATAGATGATTCACACTAATGTATGCTAGAATGAATTTTGAATTGTGTTCTGAGCCATTCGTCCCCATACTTTGCAATTAACCATGTGAAATATATCGTTGAAGAACATAAAACTTGCGGTCGTTACCGCAGAAAGTGCAGACTGACATGAACTGACACATGAAAAAGAGGAGATCAAAGCTGTAACAAGTAAAGTTGTGTTTTGGATGTTCTACTCTTGTAAGTTCTTTGTTCACAAAGCAAGATATAATGAATACAAAACAAGTATCGAGTTTACAACTCTTGTAAGCTCTATACTTGAGTTACGAACTCGATACTTGTTCTGTATTCTTTAATTATAGCTTGCTTTGTGAACAAAGAGTTTATAAGAGTTCTTTTTCCAAAGCACAACTTTCTTGTTCCAGCTTAGAGCTCCTTATTTTTGTGCGTCAGTTCATGTCGGTCTTTACTTTCTGCAGTAACTTCCTTTAATTAACCTCCCTTTCTTGGCAATGTTGATACGACAACCTATCTTGATTCTGTTATTATAGTAGATGATGTCTTAGTATTATATTATGTGGGTTCATCTTGATTCTGTTATATCCTTCAGATACTAGATTCGATAAGAACATATACTGTACACAATATGTACATAACATAATAATCCACACTAATGTATGCTAGAATAAATTTTGGGTTGTGTTCTGAGCCATTCGTTCTCACACTTAAAACAGATATGAATTTGTACTGTGAGAGCGCCAGAGAGAGTGAGAGCGCCGGAGGGGGGAGGAGAGAGAGTGAGAGAGTAAAATAGGGGGAAATGAATTGGTAGGGGGAATATAATTAGAATTTAGCGACGTTCATACTAACGTCACAAAATTAGTCGCTATTAGCGACGTCATAGCGACGTTTCGCGACGAGTAGCTCATGTAACTATGTAGCCGTAGATGAAGTTGACTGTCCTCCGACCCTCATCCCTCGGCAATGATGATACGACAACCTATCACTATATCTTATATAGTAGTAGGTGATGTTTTAGTATTACATTATGTGAGTTCATCTTGATTCTGTTACAATCTTCAGATACTAGATACTAGATTCGATAAAAATATATACTACACCATATGTATAGAACATAGATGATTCACACTAATGTATGCTAGAATGAATTTTGGGTTGTGTTCTGAGCCATCCGTTCTCACACTTTGCAAAAAATTGAATTTTTTGTATTTTATCTGCTTTCGAAAATGTACTCAAACGAGATGGCACCCGTTCTCACAGATGACACCTAAGACCCGAGGATTTCGCTTGAGGGAGGCACAAATGGCTGTGAAAGACGAGGTGGCTCCTGCTCCAGAGGGCAGTTCCACCGAGAGAGCTGCTCCAGAAGTAATTCCTAAAGCCGAGGGAGCTGTGAAGGAGGAGGTGGCCCCACAGGGTAGTTCCACCGGGAGTTCCAGTCATCCATCTCCTCTGGATATTGATCTGGCTGTCGCGGATCCTACTTATGCGCGCTGGCTGAGGGAGTTCTATCTGCCCCAGCATAGACGACAGTAGATACATATATTGACTGAATTTGTTTGATGGATATATCTCATCTGGATATTGTGATGGATATTTGTTTTGATGGATATATCTCCTTTTGGATATTGTGATGGATATTTGTTTTCTTGTGTGTGAAGTATATTGGTATAGCTTGCTGTGTGATGCATATTGTGATGTATATTTGTTTGTGTGATGTGTGATGCATATTGTGATGTTCCGAGAGGCTTGATGAGACGACCAATTATTTTGGTCTATTCTGGATTGTATTGTGCGGGCCGGTGTTGAGTGTTCCACCGAAGGGGTCGGCGAACCCAGGGATTAGATTCTGTATTTTGGATTGTACATTTGCATTCTCGATTCTTTTTTAAAAAAATTTCAATTTAGCGACGTTTTTAGCGACGTTTATATTCGTCGCTAAACTTTAGCGATGAATATAAAGGTCGCTAAAAACGTCGCTAAAGTGTTGACGTGGCAAGTAATCTGATGCCACCATATCGTCGCAAGAACGTCGCTAATGTGTCACTAATCGGCGACCACTTGAAAACGTCGCAAATTAGCGACATTATAAACGTCGCTAACTAACGTCGCCCTAGCGACGTTTTGCGACGTTTTCCTCGATTAGCGACACACTTTTTTCCGTCGTTTATTGAACGTCGCTGAAAACGTCGCTAATGTAGTTTAGCGACGTTTTTGCCTAGTTTAGCGACGTTTTGGAATGTCACTAATCTGACAAATTTTTGTAGTGACAATTGCTGTAAGACTTTTAGCCACTTGTTGACAGTTGTCCATAAATGCACCCCACATTATGACATGATGCACATTCAACAAAGGATTTTTTTGGGTGATTCATCTGAAAATGTTTTAGATCTAGCTATACATGTTACGATTTGGGGTTTTTTTGTTTTTTCTCTCCTTTTTTTTTGTTTTTTTGGGTGATTCATCAGGAAATGTTTTAGATCTAGCTATACATGTTACGGTTTGGAGTTTTTTTTTTTTCATTTTTCTTTGCTTTTTTTTGTTTTTTTGGGTGATTCATCAGGAACTGTTTTAGATCTAGCTATACATGTCAAGATTGATTTTTTTTTCTGGTTATATTGTTTGTAGATCTGTGATTTTTTTAAAATGTTTCATCAAAAATTTCTAAGAAATTATACTTGTGTTTATAAATATGTGATTAGTTAAAAAAATACTGAATTTTTTAATATTGTTTGTAGATATGTCATTTGTTAAAAAAATACTGAATTTGTTTGTAGATATGTGTTTTTTAAGAAATGATACATCGAATAGTTCTATTGTTTGTAGATCTGTAAATTTTTAAAAAAGTTACATCAAAAATTTCTAAGAGGTTATAGTTGCTTGTTAATTAATTTTAATATACTTGGTTCCAAATATATTTTCATGCTTGATGGAAATATATTTGGAACCAAATATACTTACTTCATGTATAATCTGGTAAATAATGCATATTTCGGAAATTCTTGCCAACTATTTTGCTATATATCTATATATATATAATTGCAAATCAAAATTTCCTCGATGCATTTTAGAATGTCTGCACTATAAGTGTAGACAAAACAAATATTTATGTTTAGTTACGATATGAATATCAAAAAAAATATTATCTATATACATAATTCGTACACTTCTACAAAGTCTGAATACAAAAATCTGAATATAGGAATAACTATTTTGATCTGAATATAGAAATAACGTTTTAGGACCTGAATAAAATTGGAGAAAGAATCGATTATGTTTTTTAACACTTTATTTGAAACAAATGAAAGACATTTTTATTTTGATGAAAATAATTTGTTAATCAAAATTACCTCATTATCATGAAAAATGCATTCAAGACTGAATGGTTGCCCTTTCCCTCCGTATCCGGGTACCTCATAGAGACGAATGAGTCGGACCTTCAAATTTCAGATAGTTTTTGAAGGACTCACATCACGAATAAGTGAAAAAAAAGAAGCCATTGATGTAGTCGGAGGATGCTACTGAGTTTTTTCTGGCAAGTTCAAAACTGTGTATGATGGAATCCCTTTTTCTATTTATTTATAGACGGACTGCATTAAAAAGGATGAATGTATCAAAAATTGGGAACCCAACAGGTGCCTTAAATGCTCATCCAGTTTTCAACCATTTGCAGAAACACCAAAGGGTTGCAAGGGTGGCAGCAGCCTACATTTGAAAGATTGACTCTGCTTTAAATTTTCAATTGTGAAATGTGTGTAATGCAACATTTAAAAGACTGTTGTGATTTTTGTGTACATTTAAAAAGCCTCGGTGCAAAACCGTTGTGATTAATGCAGTCGCTACTTTTGTTACATCATTGTACAGTTTTGTTTTGTACTTTTTTATTAATTAAATGAATATTTTATTGTGGCAGAGTTTAGGCAAAAAAAATGGTAGTTTGTAATTTTTAAACTATTTTGCTATTATATATATATATATATATATATATATATATATATATATATATATATATATATATATGAAGCGGATCAAAAGCCCCCCTTAGAAAACTCCCTCGCTCTCAGCCGTCCATTTAATGTTAATATTAATATTAATGTTAATATTAATGTTAAATACTAAAATTAACATTAAACTTAACATTAAGAATAATATTAACATTAACATTAACATTAATATTAATATTAACATTAATATAAAAATAAAAATAAATATTAACATTAATATTGTTATTAACATTAATATTAACATTAACATTAATATTAACATTAATATTAATATTAAATAGACGGCTGAGAGTGAGGGAATTTTCTAAGAGGGACTTTTGATCCGCTCCCATATATATATATATATATATATATATATATATATATATATATATATATATATATATGATCAATAACTAAGCTAGCTAGCTACCTACTTTTAATATCTATTTCTTTTGTAAGCATATATTTAATGATGTAGTCTCTTCTTCTACGTACACATTGAATCCTCGTATCCATGCATCGTTCAATTGATCCAGAAAGGAATGTATTATTCTGAAATATATTCCTTTAATCTGCAGTATATTGCTAGTAATTTAATTAATTATTTGGACAATTTGTGTTAATTATTCCTATGCTTATATTTATTACAGAAGCTATATCTCCTTGGAAACTAATTGAAACTTGTAACACTAACCATCCCATATATTTATAAAATTTCTAAAGGAGGTCGGGTTGGTAAGTGTGGGTAGTCCATGTAATATTCATGAACATAAAACATAGGTGGGGTTAGTATATCTATTTATTTTCTTCTAAATTTGGATGTATCAATCTCTAGCTAGTGTCGCGTGTCTGTACAGTAGTTCTCTTTAATCTCAAATTAAATCTTGGAAGATATCATCTCTGCTAATGTACGTACTTGTTGGGATTATCTCTGCTAAACATGTACACCAGGACAGAGTCAGAATTTTAGTTTCAGCTGGACTGACTTAAAATGTCCTAAAATAATTAAGTACTTATTTAACAATTTTCAAGTACTTAGTTAACAGCTTTCAAGTATCATTTTCCCAGTGTAAAAAACTAACTACAAATTTCTTAGTTGACAATTTTCAAGTATCAGTTTTCTAGTGTAAATACTGACTACAAACTATGGCTTGAAGTATCAGTCAAAAAATAGTAGCTTTAATTTTATGCGATGCTTTGAACATGTTGTTCTTATGTTGCTTCATTATTGGAAGAATACAAAATCAACTTACAATTTGTCTCATTATAGACATTTTATTGGTAGAAAGATGAGCACGATGCCCTATTTCATTAGTGAAAGCTAATGAAACATTAGTCAAAATGCAATCCACAACTCTATGACCTGTGTCAATGCACAAGGCTCTGTTGGAGTGGGTGGGATTTTCAGCCTATGTGGAGAAGACCCCAGAGTGCGACGAGCACCGTCTGTGTGTCAGAGAAGCTTGGGGAGGTGACGATACCATTCTGAGACGAAGAAGAAGCTCGGGAGCTACCAGAGACCATTCTGGAACGGGGAGGCAGAGTTCTGGCTGAACTCTGCCCCTTTGGTTCCAGATCTGTTCTGTTATAAAAACATATAGTTCTGGCCGAACTCTGTGTTGATGGGCCCAGGCAAATTTCAGGGTGATTTAATCACCGTTGGATCGTATCCTACGGTCCAGGTTTTGTTGCGGGATTAGGGTGTTTAAATATGATTTTTTCTAA
The DNA here is from genome assembly GCA_029216955.1 of Iris pallida. Classification (NCBI taxonomy): domain Eukaryota; kingdom Viridiplantae; phylum Streptophyta; class Magnoliopsida; order Asparagales; family Iridaceae; genus Iris; species Iris pallida. The sequence continues at coordinate 876,807 of JANAVB010022998.1, read as the reverse complement.
CCCTAATCACAAGTGTAACACAACACAACATTGAGAAAAAGAGAGAGGAAGGAGGCAAGAGTGCCATCGCAACTTTGGGAGAGAATGAGGATTGAAGGCCGTTTTCAAAGGAGGATCGTGTTCGAGTAATCTCTACTCGTCGTCTTTGTTCTTCGTAGCCTTGTAATCAATTATTCTTGCTTTCAAGTGTTGTGGGGATCCGTATTGGATCGGGAGAATTTTATGGAGGGTGTACTCCTTTATTTCATTAGTGAAGGCTTCTCAGGGTTGGACTCCGATCGTCCCGTGGTTTTTTCCAGCAAGAATTTTCTACGTCAAAAATTCTCTTTGTCTGTATGGATTGTGTTTGGTATTTGGTTCGTGCGTTGTATTGCTCGGTTCTCTCGCAGGTACTCTCTAGTTTGGAAAAAAGTTTCTGTGCTTCTTTTCCAACAAAGTGGTATCAGAGCCAGGTTCTGGAATTCAGAAGGGTGTCATGAGTTGACAGAAAAACTAGAGAGGATAGTTGGACGCGAAGCCTGTGCGCATGGTGAACCTGAACGGCACCAACTATCATTATTGGTGGAGCAAGATGAAAGATTTGTTGTTTGTCAAGAAGCTGCATCTGCCCGTATTTGCTTCTGAGCGACCAGTTGATAAATCCGAGGAGGACTGTAATTTCGAGCACATACAGGTGTACGGATATATCAGGTAATTCGTTGACGAGAACGTGTACAACCATGTTGCCAATATTGAGCATGCAAAGACATTATGGGATAAGCTAGAATCTTTGTACGCAAAGAAGACCGGAGTAAACAAGTTGTTCCTAATCCGGACGATGATGGGTGTGCGGTACAAAGATGGGGCGTCTATTACGGATCACTTGAGTGATTTCCAGGGCGTGGTTGACCAGCTATCTTCGATGGAAGTCTAGTTTGACGACGAGATTCAGGGACTATGGCTGCTGTGTATATTGCCAGACTTGTGGAAGACCGTACGAGTATCTATGATCGCTTCTTGCTCCAGAATGCGTGGTCAGTCTGGAGTTTGCAAAGAGCGGGGTGCTGAAAGAAGAGATGCGAAGACGTTTTCAGGGCACTTCATCCACATCCCACCACTCAGAGGCACTAGTTTTAGAAAGCCGCAGAAGGGGAAAAAGCAGGGGTCTAAGTGGTGGCAGAGATAAGAGCAGAGGAAAGTCCAAGGGTCGGTATGAGGACTCGGAGTGTTACCACTGTGGCAAGAAGGGCCACATCAAGCAGAACTGTTTTGCTTGGAAGAGAGAGAAGAATGACGACAAGAGAAAGCTAAAAGAGAACACTAAAGCGACGGCCTCGATACATGGAGGTGATGTGATCATCGTAGGTGATGAGGTTATCACAAACCTCGCCTGCGATGACAAATCTTGGTTGGTGGACTCAGGGGCTTCAGCGCACGTATCTCACAACAGGGCATTATTTGCCACTTACACGACAGGCGACTGTGGAGTGTTGAAGATAGGCAATGCAGATGTGTTGAAGGCGGTTGCCATTGGAGATGTGCATTTGAGAACGAAGATGGGTGCAGTTCTTGTTCTCAAAGATATTCGTCAAGTCCCTGATATATGTTTCAACCTGGTATCAGTTAGAGGGTTGGTTTACGAGGGATTCTTTTGTCTCTTCGAGAATAGTCAGTGGAAGCTTTCCAGAGGTTCGATGGTTACTACCAGAGGAAGCAAGAAGTTCGGTCTCTACTATATGGAAGGGAGCGTACATGGTGCACAGAAGGTGAACATAGTTTCTGACACGTCTACCGAGTTGTGGCACAGACGGCTTGGCTATATCAGTGAGAAGAAAATAAGCTACTTGGTGAATAGGAAGGTGATTCCAGGGCTCACGTCTACAAAGTTGGAGAAGTGCACGCACTGCTTAGTTGTGAAGCAAAATAGGGTGTCTTTCCAAAGTCACCCAAGTTCAAGGAAGCTGGCATTGCTCAAGTTGATTCACTCGGATGTCTACGGTCCTATGAAGGTAAAAGCTATTGGTGGTGCTTCTTACTTTATAACTTTTATTGATGACTGTTCCAGAAAGGTTTGGGTCTATGCCTTAAAGACCAAGGATCAGGTGCTGCCCACTTTCAAAAAGTTTCAGGCCTCTGCTGAAAGAGAGACGAGCAAGAAGTTATTGTGTGTTCGGTCCGACAACGACGGCAAATACATTGGTCCCTTTGATGCTTATTGCAGAGAGCAAGGGATGACACCAGAAGACTCCGCCCAAGACACCTCAACTCAATGGTGTGGCGGAGCATATGAACAGGATACTAATAGAGAGGGTGCAGTATTTGTTGTCAGAAGCAAATTTGCCAGACAGTTATTGGGGTGATGCTCTTCTCACAGTTGCTTATGTTATTAATTTATCTCCTAGTGCTCCTTTGCAAGGTGATGTGCTTAACAAAGGATGGTACGACAAAGAGCCGTCATACAATCACCTGCGAGTGTTTGGTTGTAAGGCCTTCGTGCATGTATCGAAGGACGAGAGGTCCAAACTTGAGCCGAAGACGAGACGGTACGTCTTTGTCGGCTACGGTCGGGATGAGTTTGGCTATAGACTCTACGACCCAGTGGGAAGAAAGCTCTACAAAAGCAGGGCCGTGGTATTCATCGATGATCAGACCATGAACAACACTCAGGATTTCGAGACACCTTCTAAGGCTGAGGAATTGCCTGAGTTAGAGTCATTTCGTTTCGAACAGTTTCCAGAGGACATCATCGCAGAGGATCCAGTTATGGGAGAGCCAGTACATGGAGTTGATCATCAGCCTGCCGATGGTGGTCAGGGTGTCCTACAGGAGGATGAGCATACCGGGGAGGCAGTTCCTAAAGGGAAGGAGGCTGTTGGTATACAGCAAGCACCAGTGGCTCCATTCAGAAGGAGCGACAGAGAACGTCGACCATCTAGGAGATACTCACCGGGTGAGTATGTGCTACTGACTGACGGAGGTGACCCCAAAAGTTTTGCAGAGGCTATGGAAGACGAACACAGACCGGAGTGGATGCAGGCTATACAGGAGGAGATGGGTTCCTTATACGCCAATTCTACTTACGAGCTGGTTCAGTTGCCAAAGGGTAAGAAGGCTTTGAAGAATCGATGGGTGTTCAGAGTGAAGCAGACGGATGATGATACTCGCCCTCGATACAAACCGAGGCTAGTAGTTATATGCTACGGTTAACGGAAAGGCGTGGATTATGATAAGATCTTTTCACATGTCGTCAAGTAGTCGTCTATTCGGGTAGTGCTAGCATTGGTAGCCAGTTTTGACTTGGAGGTGAGCAGATGGACGTGAAGACGGCATTCCTCCACGGTGATCTTGAGGAGGAGTTATACATGAAGCAGCCAGAGGGATTCTATGAGAAGGGGAAGTCACATTTGGTCTGCCGGTTAAGGAAGAGCTTCTATGGTCTGATGCAGGCTCTGAGGCAGTGGTACAGGAAGTTCGAGTCATTTATGGGGGAGCATGTTTATGCACGGACGACGTCGGATCACTGTGTAATTGTGAGATACTTTGCCGAGGATGATTTCATCATTTTATTGCTCTATGTTGATGATATGCTATTAGTGGGTCGAAATGCCACTAGGATAGCGGAGTTTAAGCGCCAACTGGGCACGACCTTCTCTATGAAGGATTTAGGCACAAAGACTATTTTGGGGATGGAGATCAGCCGAGAGAGAGAGAGAGAGTCCAAGCTGCTACACTTGTCCCAAAAGAAGTATATTCACCGGGTACTTCAGCGTTTTGGGATGGACGGGTCGAAGAAAGTGAGTTGCCCCCTTGCGGCTCACTTTAATCTCACTGAGGAGCAGTGTCCATCTACCGAGGACGAAAAAGAAGATATGGAACGGGTTCCATATGCCTCAGCTGTGGGAAGCCTTATGTATTCTATGGTGTGTACGAGGCCAGATATCGCTCGTGCAGTTGGTACAGTTAGCAGGTATTTTTCAAATCCTGAAAGGGTACATTGGAGTACGGTTAAGTGGATTCTACGATACCTTCAGGGCACTGTCGATTGGAGACTTTCTTTTGGTAGTGACGAGCCGAAGCTGTTTGGATATATCGATACTGATATGGCTGGAGATGTAGACACGAGGCGATCGACTTCGGGCTATGTGATAATATTTATTGGAGGAGCGGTATCGTGGCAGTCGTGGTTGCAGAAGTATGTTGCCTTGTCGACGACAGAGGCATAGTACATTGCGACGACGGAGGCTTGTAAGGAGTTGCTGTGGATGAAAAAGTTGTTACAAGAAATAGGGCTGAAGCAAGAGCAGTATACTTTTCTTTGCGACAGTCAGAGTGCTATTCACCTTGTAAAGAATTAGACCTTTCATAGCTGGTCCAAGCACATCGAGACTCGGTATTATTTAATACGGGATATGGTTGAGAAAAAGGATACAGAGCTTGAGAATGTTCATACAGATGATAACGGAGCATATATGTTCACCAAGATTCTACCAAGAAGAAAGTTTGAGTTCTGCAGGCAGATCGTCGGGATGACGACCTCCTCCACATAGTTGTGAAGGGGGAGAAATGTTGGAGTAGGTAGGATTTCTAGCCTATGTGGAGAAGTCCTCGGAGTGAGACGAATGCCGTCTGTGTGTCAGAGAAGCTCGCAGAGGTGACGAGGCCATTCGGAGACGAAGAAGAAGCTCGGGAGCTACCAGAGACCATTCTGGAACAGGGGAGGCTGAGTTCGGGCCAAACTCTGCTCAGGCAGAGTTTTGGTCGAACTCTGCCCCCATGGTTCCAGAACTGTTCTGTTATAAAAATACAGAGTTCTGGACGAACTCTGTGTCGACGGGCCCAGGCAAATCACTACCAAAATATAGCAAAATTGCGACGAATTTAGCGACTCCATGAAAGGACGTCGCTAATTTTTGGAAATTTAGCGACGTGGCAACTTTACATTGCTATTCGTCGCTGGTGGCGACTACTAGCGACGAATAGCGACAGTAATTTATTAAATGGGAATCTGCGTCACAATATCGTCGCTACACGTCACTAATTATTTAAATATAGCGACATTTAGTGACGTCTCCTCATGACGTTGCTAAAGTTTTTATATAGGGCACGTTGTTTCCTTTTTCCCCTCACTCGAAAATTTCTAAAATTTCTAAAATTTTTTTGCCCCCCCGGCGACCCCCTCGACCCCCGGCGACCCTCTACCCCCCGACGACCCCTCCCCCCCGGCGACTCCCTCCCCCCCGGTGACCCCTACCCCCCCGTCGAGCTCCTCCTCTTCGATCTCCTCCTCCCCCAATCCGAGCTCCTCCTCCTCTTCCTCAGGTAAACCCTAACCTAACTCCTCCTCCTCCTCTCCCACGGACACACACACACACACGGACACACACACACACACAGAGACACACACACACACACGGACACACGGACACACACACACGGATACATATGGACACATACGGACACACGGTTAGGGGTACAACTTGGGCGGGCTAAACCCGAACCCAATCGGATAAACCCGTTAATAGGTTGGGTTAGGGTTGAAGATACTCGGATTCAGGCTCGGATTTGGGTTAAAATATTTGAAGTTTAATATACATGTGTGTGTGTATGTGTGCACATGTGTGTGTATGTATGTATGGCAGCATACAGTGGTGTGTGTGTAGCAGTAAAGACAGTGTGTGTTCTCAACTTTGTGTGAATGTATGTCTGAGTTCATGTGTGAGTGAGTGACTCTATGTGTGTGTATAGATATCCGAAATTTATGTGTGTATGAGTGGACATGGTGTTAGCAGTAATGTGTACACGTGTGTGTGTGAATAGGAAATCAGTAAGCTAGTTTCAGTCCAGGTTTACCAGTATGTGTGTAAATAGTACCTAGGTTCTTAGGTCAGTGTGTGCATGAGTGTATAGCAGTACATGAATATGTGTGTGTGTAAATGTGTTCTCAGTTCATTGGGTACATGTGTATGAGTGTGTGTATAGGGAAATCAGTACAGCAGTAGGTAGTATAGGTTCTCAGGTTTTAATGTAATTGTGTGTAGATATCAGCAAATTAATTTTCAGTCGAGTGCACATGTATATTCTCAGGTCAGTGACAGGCTTGTGAGTGCAAACATGTGTGTGATACATGAGAAATCAATGTACACAATCAGTTTACAGGTTGACAATCCAAATGCAATTCGAAAACCCATAAATCTCTATGCATACATGAACCCTAACATGTATATTAGACTCACTATCAGTTTACAGGTTAGATAATATGTTAAGGAAAGGTTTGGTAATAGGATGTAGTTTGTGTTAGAGAGTGAGGAAATTGTGGAAGATATGTTGGTAAGGTTTTATATTAGAAGTTTTGTATTAGAGTTAGATGTGGGCTAGAGTGAGCGTGACAGGTTGAGGTATCTTGTGATACCAAGATGGTATCACAAGATTGCCCTATGAAAGGATAAAGTTCTAAGATACTTCAAGATATGAAATTAGAGTATCAAGATACCATGGCATGGTATCGAGATACGAGGGCATGGTATTAGGATACCATGTTGCGATAGAAAAGTGACTAGAAACTAAGGTAGGGGCTTGATAGTGAGTTTACCTTGGTAAGATAATAGGGTAAGTTAAGGTAATTGTCTAGAAGCTAAGGTATGAGTCTAAGGTGTTAGGATATGGTTAGAAATTGATTGTCTTGGTTGGTAATGGTTAGGATTAGTGCTCTTAGACTAGTTTTGACCAAAAGTCAACGAAAGTCAACCGAAAGTCAAACTTAGCCTAAAAGTGACTAGAATTGACCCGAAACCAATCCAGAGTTGACCAGTTGACTGAAAGTCAACAGTTGGTCAACATTACTCGATGGACTCGACCCAACTCGAGTTCAACCCGATCCTCCGGGCTTGGTCTTGGGCTTCACATGTTGAACCCGAGGTTGGGCCGGGATTGGGCTCGGATTAGGCTTAAGATTCATCTGGTTAGGCTCGGGTTGACCTCAAGCCCGACCCAACCTGCCCGAGTTTCACCCCTACACACGGTTACCATGTCTCTCTAATGTAATATACACTAGGAAGTTCGGACACTGCAAATATCGGTGTTTGTTCCATGTCTATGTCTAGTGAAGGATAATTGTCTAGACTTAGACAACTTCACCCAGTTTGACTAGTTTGTCCAAGATATTGAATAAGTCAACTCAACTTCACCCAGTTTGACTAGTTACTACGCTAAACATGTGTGTCCATCTTTATAGAATTATTTCCAAATGGATATTAATTACTACTTGTAGAATCGTTCATGGATGTACAATCGTCGTCCTGATGATATGTGTGGTGTGCGAGATGAATACATAGCGGGAGTAGAGCAGTTCTTGCAGTTTGCTAAGGCGTTCAGTACATGGACGGCTGCTGCTGCCAGTGCGCCAACAGAGTGTGAGCCCTTGACCCGAAATCCCCAATTATTTTTTATTTATTTATTAAATATTGCTAAATTATTAACTATTGCATATTTATTAAATAATAAGGTATATATGTAAAACATACATATTAGTACTCATTTGTAAAGAAATAAGGGATAGAATAATCGAGAGGGGGTGATTGCATTTTGCCCATTCAAATTTTCTAAACGACCAAATCAGGATAAGAGTAGAACTCAGTTCAAATTCTAATCCATCTGAATTAGATTTAAACTCTAACCGATACTCTCAATCCCTGGGAGATTCAGCTAGATCCTAAGCTCGGATATATAAGCACAGGGCAGTTGACCTTGCCCTTCTCCAAACCCTTGCAACCCAAAATTTCCTTCTGTCGCGAGGACACCTAAGAGAAGCCTGAAGGATCACCAACCCTGCTCTCAGAACCTCAAGTATTCCCCTATTCGTATAAGCAATCTTTTCTATCGTATGCCAGGTATTTGATTTAATGGATATGAGGGTTTTTTATAGGTGGTGTTCTAAGCCATTAAGTATAGGAAGCAAGGGGGGTCAACTCGTAGACTTGGAGTGTGAGTTCATGTGTCAGGTGTATCAACTCTTCAATAAAAGGCAGTAGATATGGGTTAGGGGTTATGAGAGAGATGATTCATGAGGAGATTGGTTTGTATTTTATGTGGACAGGTCGACAAAGAGATGTCTGCACCAGGAAATCCTTCTCTCCTACATGTCCTAGGCCTAGTTACAGCTTACCCTGTCTTCATTTAATCTATTCTGCATTATAGGTGGTATACCCATTTGATGGTTTGATGGCTCGAGTATTCATCTACATAATGCTCTGATGCCAGGTTCATTCCTGTAGGGGTGTTCAGTATAGGACACTCCTTGTGTTTAGTCACACTTATATGTTTAATACTCAACTGATTATGTTTCTTGCTTATTACATTTCACTTTTGTTTCCGACTTCTAAGTTAAATAACTTGACCCACGTCATGTATGCCCTGCATATAGTGTAGGGTGTGAAAATTATGACATGCTAACATAAGACTCAGCCAAAGTCATACGCTCAAAGCTATACGCTCAGTCAAAGTCATACGCTTAAGGCTATACGCTTAGTCAAAGCCATACGCTCAAGTCCATACGCTCAGTTAAGGCCATACGCTCGTCTAAAGGCCGTACGCTCAGTGAATATTTTAATATTTCTTGAGATGACAGCACAGCATGTATTTAATGAAGGATGAATCTGACACTTCGTCTTTCATGCAAAGACAGCTGTCCTGGGAAGATTAGCCGTCGTATAGGTTTTCGAGAATTGATTTTGTCTCTTACGAGGACAGCTCAGCAGCCATCAAAAATGAAGAGTCATAATTATTGTCATTTCTGACAGTCTGTCAGCCATCATGTCTGCAGCACGACGCTCGAGAGATATTTGTCAGTATTTGAAGATATGGCATATTTGAGAAGATTGAGGACAGCCACGTGTCTATTCCCTCAATGCATATGGCTCAGTGCCCAACCAAGTGAGCGTATGGACTCCATAAGGCTCATTGCCCAACCAAGTGAGCGTATGGACTCCATAAGGCTCATTGCCCAACCAAGTTAGCGTATGGACCCCATACGACTTCTTGCCAATCAAGTGAGCGTATGGACTCCATACGACTCCTTGCCAACCAAGTGAGCGTATGGACTCCATACGACTCCTTGCCAATTAAGTGAGCGTATGGACCCCATACGACTCCTTATTAATGAAGTAAGCGTATCAGCTTTATATGGCTCTATGCTGTCCAAGTCAGCGTATGCAAGACATGTGCTTCCAAAAGCTAGCATATGACTCCTATTCAAAGGTAGCGTATCACAGCAGATGCATCCAGGATGATTTTTAATGTACAGTCAACACACGTTCTCACGTGTCCTGTACTCAGTTACCCACTTATTCAGAAGTTATGCAACGTGGCATTCATGCCATCAATATCTCCTAGATATATTCCACTACTTTCAACCGTACTCCAACGTGTCTCCATCAGAATTCGCCACGCGTCCCTGCAGTTATGCACACGTCAAGTAACTGACTGAGCGTATGCTTCAGAACAGTTATCCAGAACTCTATAAAAGAGAGTTTCTTCATCTTCATCAGAGACTACAGTCATTTTCAGAAAGAACAGAGAGATTGCCTAGTTGCTGTCCAAGTTCTTCGAAGTTCGAGTGTTCTTCATCGCATCGTCCAAGGGATAAAGTAATCGTCTTCTAGATTAGATTCCTACAGTTGTAATTTTTTCAGATACAAAATAAATAAAGTGAATTTATTTATGGAAAACAAATTGGCGACTCTGCTGGGGAAAGCTGTCTCCTCAAACGAGATAGCAACAACTCAATGCGATACTTCGTCGATCGGCTCGACGAAGAAGACGATGGTCGTACAATTCGACCAATCTGCTTACGAAGAAATGCTCAAGGCGAAGGAGGGCCGAATTGCTTCCTCCGCTCTTTCTGCTGCCAAGAAGAAGGGATGCTCTGTCTATGTCCCTAAGTCTTCCTCGACAGCCCGAGACACTTCTGTCACTTCTCACGCTGACAAGAACACGTCTTCAACTTCAACGAAGCACACTCCGGCTTCCCTGAACACGGCAACAATGGTTTCTCCTAGTCACGCTGACAAAGTGGGTTCTTTAACCAAGTCAGCGTGTCTAAGGAAAACCATCTCTGGATATGTCAAAGTCTTTACTCCTTCTACTCTTACGACAGCAGTCGACTCTTTAGCCATTGATGACTCTGTGCGTATGATAGTCAAAGGACAGCGTACGGCAAAGGCAGCGTACAAAAGCCAACAGCAGGTAGCGTACGCTAAGCCCAAGCCAGCGTATGCTAATAAAAGGTAGCGTATGACCAGGATTCCAAACTGAAGTCAGCGTATGCCAATCGATACAGTCCTTTGACTGTTTCTCAAAGTCAGACTGGGGGTTCTCTTCCACAGAACTTACAAATGATTCTCCCACAACTTGTACATCTTGTGCCAACCAAGGAGAAAGACTCTTTAGTCAACTCCTCTACTCCTAAGGTCTTTATCTCTGGAGTTAATTTGACTAGTACTTTTACTAGATCAAACAAAGAAAAATGCCTTTTGGCTACTTCCTCTAAAGATGGATTATTACCGACTCCTAGTCGGAATAATACCTATCTTCCTTCTCTCAAAATTTCTTGATCTGAGAAAGGCAAATTATAAGTATCCAAGACTGATACCAAAGTCATATCTCCTACGGATCTTCGTAACAAGCTTAATCAGAATCATCTCAGTTCCACTTCTGGTATTAAAAAGTCTTATCAAACTGAGACAAGTGTACTAGACTCTGATGCAGAATATGCCAAGAACTATGTGGCTCAAATTAATCAGTCTTTATACACTCAAGAACCGAGAAGACAGAAGAACAAAAGACAAGTTTTTACACAGAAACTATCTTCAAGTACTTCCCAATCTGTTCCTACAGATCTCCGGGAGTATTTACAAAATAAACGGAGAATTGACACTCCATCTGGCCATGACATTGCGCATATTTGCCATGAAAAGCATGGTTGCAACTTCCAACCTCGGGTTGTGATTCAGTGTTGTTGTTCACCAAAAAGACGATCTGTTTTTGAACGGATTCAATATGAACCAATATCAGATGAAGATGAACCTCTTTATGCTTCTGTCAACATGACCTCCAGAAATATTGGGGGTAGCATATGGTCTGATGCTATATCAGATTCTGAAGATGGTGTTTATCTCGGCACCCGATCCAGGACCGGAGCCTTGGCCAGGGTCTCTTCTTCTTCTCATCCAAGTAGTAATCCGAAGATCACAGAGGACTTCCTTGGAGAGTCCAATTTTCCAGTATTGACTCCTGTAAATAGCCCCGGGAAAGATACTGACTCTCATAGCGATGATTCAGAACAAACTGTTTCATCGTCTATTCCTCGAATGATTACCACTTACATGGTAGACGGCAATCATGAACCTTTAACTAGCACTGAAGCTCATGAACAGAGGATTTCTTCCTTGGAACAACAGTTGCGAGCTATGGCAGATACATTGAATGCTATGCACACTCTTATGCAAGCTCAGCATCAAACTCAGCAAGTCCAACAGACAGCCCCTCCGGTGGTATTAAATATTCATGTTGCTCCAAACCCGGAGCCCTCTACTATTCCGGGGGTACAATCTAACGTTCCTGTACAACCTACTCCAAGTCAGTCTGGAGCTGGGGGTGGTACATATGCTACAGTCCCTCCTCCCAATTACACTCAACAAGTTACAACTCCACAATCCTCCGAAATTGTTACTGAAGAGTTAAGGAATCTCCGAACTCAATTTGAGGCATTTAAACAGAAGGATGGTTTACAAAGGTTAGGTATCAAGCAACCTTACCCGATAGAATGGAAGCAAGTATCATATCCTCCTAAATACAAGCCTCCGACTATCTCTTTCTTTGATGGGACTACCTCCCCAAGTCAGTTCATTAATCAATTTGAAGTAATGACTGATCAATTGCAACCAAGCGATGCCTTCCTCACTCGGGTGTTCGTCGGATGTCTCAAAGGAATGGCTTATGAATGGTATAGAAGTCTCCCGGATGGGTGCATTACTTCATTTGCCGGTTTCAAACAAATATTTCTTGAACGATTCTATGAAGGGCTCAATGACATGACCATGTCAGCCCTTATAAGAATTAAACAGAAAAATAATGAAACCACTGAGGACTTCATTGAAAGATTCAGAAGAGAAGCCCTCAAAATGCCTCTCGGAACTCCCGATGCTGTTACTATCGACACTTGCAAGTCGAATCTCTTACCAATCATTAGCATGTGGACAGGGTCCACTCAGTTCCAAGATTGGCCTTCATTCATCGTCAGTGCCAAAGCTGCCGAAGTCAGTGCTGAGACCTTCAAAGGTCTGGGGGTACAAATGGCTCCCAAGGAATCAAATCAGAGTGCGAGCAATAGTACTCGACCCAACAATCGCAAAGGGAAAGAAGCTCTTGAAGTCAATCTCCAAAGCAGTAGTCAAGAGGTAAAGGCTACCCAAGCTACCCCAGCTCCAACAAATCAACAACAGAGACCTCCTCGACCGAAGGAAGAATATTCTTTCGACGATGACGATGTTCAAGGTATCTTTGAATGCTTGCTCAAAGGTAACAAGATTCAATTGCCAGAAATCAAAAAGCCTGATGAAGCCAACAAGACGGATCATCCAAAATACTGTCCATATCATAGAATGCTGGGTCATACAATCCGGTCTTGCTATGTATTAAAAGGAAAGATCCAAGAGATGATTAAATCAGGAGCTGTGACATTGACACCCAAAGACAAGACAGTCACAGCAAATATAATTTCAATACAGTTTGGTGACTTTCCTCCGTTAATAGTGGAAAGTGGGATTGTTCCTATCCCCATAGCAACTCTTGAAGTTGTGAATATTCCACCAGCACAGAATGAAGGACTTGTTCCTGTTACAACTAAGAAGGGAGAGATCATGTGGATCCACCCAGATTTAATGACGGAATTTGAGACGTCTTCCTCTTCTCCTCGAAAGACTCCTTCATCTAAAAAGAAGCTCGGGAAGACTAAGTCATGCAATGTGACTTCTAGTATTACACCCGACTTTTCTCTAACCTCTACTTTCATTTTGGCAGGAAATTCACTCCCTACGGAGGTAAAAACTGTATCCCAATTTGAAGATAGGTACAAGCCTACATTTCACCTATACAGTTCAAAATCTCATGAATTAATGGTGAAGATGGGTTATGATTTAGCCACTGCTCCTGGTTTGAACTCAGGCAAAGGACTCTGAGCACCTTTAGCCATCACTATGAGGCATAATCAATCTCGTGTTGGCCTTGGTTTCTGGAATGAAGCTCTCATCAAGCACCAAAGAACCAAGAACAAGATAAATAATTGCAACATGGTTTCCATAGATCCTGAACCAGAATCTGAAGTCGAAGTTCATACTGGAACTCGGTCAGAAAAAATATATCTGAAAGATTATGCTGACATTCCTGGAGAAACTCCTGATGTCCCTCCTGTTACAGCTCCAACACCAGTCTCTACTGAAGAGCCTTCAAATGTTCCTGTCGAGACAGTTCATTCTAAACCAACAACAGCTGACAAAGGCAAACAACAAGTCCGCTTCGACAAACCACTGAAGAAGTCATCTCCTACAGGACTTGAAAAGCCTTATAATTTTGATATATTGGCTCAACTAGCCAATACACCAGCTAAATTATCAATCTTTGAGCTCTTACGACTCTCTAAAGAGACTCGAGAAACTCTGAGTGAAGCACTGTTGCAAGCAGAAACTTGCCTAACTCTCCTCAAGAAGTTGGAAACAGAACCTGTCTCTCATTGCCATAATGTATTGGAATTTATTCCAAACATTACCTTTACGCAGGATGATATGCTGCTAGAGGATAATCGACATGACCGTCCTTTATATCATACAGGATATATTGATTCTATGAAGGTTGATCGTCTACTGATTGATCCAGGATCTGCTCTCAGTATTATGCCAAAGACTATGCTAGATGCACTGAAGATACCTGTGCATAGTCTTTCCAGCACTATCACTACCATTTTGGGATTCAATCAAAAAAAAAGTGAGCCTTTGGGCAAGATACGCCTCAAATTTCAAATAGGCGATCTTCGCACTAAGGTTACTTTTTACATCATCGACAATCATGGTTGCTCATACAATGCTCTATTGGGGAGACCATTCTTGCATGAACATAATGTTGTTCCTTCGACTCTTCATCAGTGTTTTAAATATGTTGATGATAATAGAGAGGTTCAAAAAGAAGTGGCAGATCTCTACCCATTCAAAGGAGTCGAAGCTTACTTCAATGACGCTCGCATGTATAAAGATGAATACTCAAAAGTCTTGCAAGCTATGGATGACGATGATGAGACATCAAAAGTCGATACTTTTGTTATTCCTGTAAAAGGGCGTATCACTCCTCCGCAGTCTGCTAAATCATCTGAAGAAGACTCACTGATAATTTCTGTCAGTGGACGTACTACTTCATCACCGGCCCAAGTTCCACAAGGCTCACTGATAATTCCTGTCAGTGGACGTACTACTGTATCGTCATCCCAAGCTCCACAAAGTTCGCTGATAATTCCTGTCAGTGGACGCACCACTCCTCCTCCATCTTTTCAGGCTAGTCCAGATACTCTAGTTATTCCAGTCAGTGGACGCAATACTTATCCACGATCTTCTTTAAGGGAGCTCACCTCTTCTGAGCCTTTTGTTATCGATCTTAATCGAAACAAAACTTCTGATCGCTCTTCTTCTTCTTCCCCTTTTGTCATTAATTTGACTAAGTCTGATAAGGCTCAGCCTTCTGTTGTAAATACAATATCTAATATTAATGAAGCATCTCCTTTGCAGTATATTGATGTCTGTAATTATGTACAAAGTTATTTACAATTGTTAGATAGCTTAGAGCCATTAACTATAGGAGTTGTTCAAACTCTCCATACAGATGTATCATTGGAGTCTATACAAAAATCATACTTCGTGGTCCCTATTAGAAAGAAAGGAGAAAATCCAATATTCTTCTATAAAGGACCCCAGAATCCTCCTAACTTGGAAGAAGATGACACCAACGACGATACTGGAAGGTTACAATTACGTCGCTACAGTCAGCAATCCAAAAATATCATCAAGAATATGGGTTATGACTTCAGAACCAGCCTCAATAATGGAAAAGGAAGAAGAATGCCTGTTCAAATTCCTCTATTAAAATACGGAAGGACAAAATGTGGTTTAGGTTATATTACTCCTACCTCCTTTATCGACATAGTCCATGAAGATTCAAAATTCGATAAAGACGAACTATCTGAAGACGAACGATCTGAGTCTTCCGATTCCCTTTTTTGGGATTCTGATACAAGTATTGGCGATCTCCATCGCTCTATTCTATCCATCAATATGGTCTCTGTTGATGGCCCGCAAGAAAATGATGAAGATGAGGATGATTTTGAAATATCACCCGAATCAGAACAATGGGCTCAAAGATTAGATAATCAATGGGAATTCAGGTTCGAGCAGAGGGAACCTCCTACTGAAGATAAACTGATCCAAATTGATGTTGGTGAAGAAGGGTCCCCTAAACCAATATTCATCAGTGAAAGTCTTTCAGAAACAGACAAGCAAGACATGATCAAGCTTATTCGCGATTATATTGATGTCTTCGCCTGGAGTTACGAGGATATGCCGGGACTAGATCCGAAGATCGCAATGCACAAACTTAATATCATGCCAAATGCTAAACCTGTCAAACAACAACAGCGACGATTTCGTTCAGACATCATGGATGCAATTGAAGCTAAAGTCAACAAGCTTATGGCTTCCAGATTTATTCGAGAGGAACAACATCCTGAATGGATGGCTAACATCGTTCCTGTCCTTAAAAAGACCGGCAAGATCCGAGTCTGTATAGACTTTCACGATCTCAATACAGCTTGTCCTAAAGACGAGTTTCCTCTTCCAATTACCGATGTCATGATCGACAACACATGTGGTTTCGAACGAATGTCATTCATGGATGGGTATTCGGGATACAATCAAATCAAAATGTTTCCAGATGACGAAAGACATACTTCATTCAGAACGCCGATCGGTACATACTGTTATACAGTGATGCCGTTTGGTCTCAAAAATGCAGGAGCAACATATCAGCGAGCAATGAGCACTATATTCTGCGAACATCTCCGAAAAATAGTCGAATGCTATGTTGATAATATTGCAGTCAAAAGTCGACGAAAGGAGGATCATATCCAAGATTTGAAGACTATCTTTGATTTAATGCGTCAGCATCAACTTAAAATGAACCCAACTAAGTCCTTCCTGGGTGTCTCTAGTGGCAAATTTCTCGGCTTCGTTATTACCGCTAAAGGTATACACGTGGATCCCGAGAAGATCAAAGCCATTCAAGAGATGCGTCCTCCACGCACCTTAAAAGAGCTACGAGGATTTCAAGGAAGAATTGCTTATATCAGGAGATTCATTTCCAACTTATCAGGACGCTGTAGACCATTCAATAAACTTCTGAAGAAAGGTGTATCTTTCGTCTGGAACGAAGAATGTCAAAAAGCATTTGACGATATCAAACAGTATCTCATGAACCCTCCGGTTTTGGTACCTCCCGTCTCGGGAATACCATTTCTTCTATATGTTCGAGCCATGGATCATTCTCTTCGTGTATTACTCGCCCAGAAAAATAAAGATGGCCATGAACAGGCTATTTATTATCTCAGTCGCACAATGACAGGTGCTGAACCGCGTTATTCTCCAATCGAGAAAGAATGCCTAGCATTAATGTTTGCCGTTCAGAAAATGCGATATTATATTATCGGTGAAACGATTCACGTCATTTCCAGAGTGAATCCCATCAGGATTATGATGAAGAAACCCGGTATTCTTAACTCCAGACTTGCTAATTGGGGAATCTTGTTAGCTCAATACGATATGTATTATATTCCTCAAAAGTCGATTAAAGGACAGGCTCTTGCTGATTTTCTGGCAGCTCATGCGGTTCCAGAAGATTCTAAATTATATGACGAGATTCCTGATGAAGTCCTGGATTCAAATCTGGTTTCTGAAGAAATTCCTACCTGGCGTCTATTCTTTGATGGAGCATCTAGAATAGGTCCTAATGGCGATATTGTCGCCGGAGTTGGGATTGTTCTCGTATCCCCAGAAGGATTAACTATTCAGAGGGCTTATTCTCTGGATCAATCATGTTCAAACAATGTAGCCGAATACAATGCGTTGCTCATCGGTCTTCAACTTGCTAAACATGTAGATATTCAATATTTAGAAGTTTACGAAGACTCCAAGCTTATTGTCAATCAGATCAGAGGAACGTATGAAGTCCGTCATCAGGATTTGATACCTTATCATCGAGCAGCACTCTCTATGGCATCCTCCTTTGAAGGTTTCTTTATTGAACATGTTCGACGAGCCTATAATACAGAAGCTGATGCTTTGGCTAATCTTGCTACTGTATTAGCCATACCAATCAGACGTCAGCAAGTGATAGTGATTTATAACCGGGAACTATTCTGCGTTGAGAATAATTTGGCTTTGGCTTTTCCCTATAATCCAGACGAAGATTCTTTCAACCTTGATGCTAGATTAAAGTTCGACAAAGTGTCCTCATCTTCTTCCGATTCTACTATGGGGTATGTCTTCTCTATTAAAATAGAAGCCATAACTGAAGACTGGAGACGTCCGTTTCTAGACTTTGTATTATATGACATACTTCCCGATAATCCGAGTGAAGCAGCGTCTATCCGGCGTCGATCTCTCAGATTCTATTATAATCATACGACGAAGACACTATATCGTCGAGCCTACGATGGTCTTCTCCTCCGATGCATCGCTGGTGAAGAAGCACAACAGATAATTCGTGAAGCACATGATGGTGTTTGCAGAGCTCATCAACCAGGTCCTAAACTTCAAGATCGTATCCGACGTATGGGTTATTATTGGCCCACGATGGTGGCTGACGCCATTCAATATGCTCGAAAATGTAAAGCTTGCCAAATTCATGCAGACTTTATCCATCAACCGTCAGAGTTCTTACACCCAACAGCGACATCATGGCCCTTTGAGGCTTGGGGCATGGATGTCATTGGCCCTATCAATCCACCATCATCAAAAGGACATCGGTTTATTCTAGCAATAACTGATTACTTTTCCAAATGGGCTGAAGCAATCCCGTTATCTGAAGTCAAAACTTCTAATGTCATTAACTTCGTCAAACATCATGTCATCTATCGATTTGGTGTTTCTCGGCGTATTATCCATGATAACGGACCGCAGTTCGTCAGTCAAAAATTTACTCGATTCTGCGACGATCATCGGATCAATAATTTAGCTTCTACAGCATATAATCCATCAGCTAATGGATTGGCAGAGGCTTTCAATAAAACAATCATCAAACTCTTGAAAAAGTTTGTTTCTTCTAACAAACGCAACTGGAGTGAGAAGCTTGGTGAATGTTTATGGGCTTACCGCACCACAGTTCGCAATGCAACTGGATGTACGCCTTTCTCTTTGGTATATGGGTGTGAAGCAGTTCTTCCCCTCGAGATCCAGATTCCTTCTCTGAGAATCGCAATCTCCAATGAACTTACAACAGAGAATAATGATCGTCTTCGACTTCAAGAGTTGGAAGCTCTAGATGAAAAGCGATTGTATGCTCAATAAAACATCGAGCTGTATCAGGCCCGAATTTCAAAAGCTTTTAACCGGAAAGTCAAAGTCAGAGCATATCAGAAGGGAGAACTAGTCCTTACTGTCAGACGTCCGATGACCATGACACATATGAGTAAAGGCAAATTTGACACGAAATGGGAAGGCCCATTCGTAGTAAACAAAGTCTTCTCTAATGGAGCATATCAGCTTGCCTCTATGGATGGGAGAGTCACGATGATGCCTATTAATGGCAAATTCTTAAAGAAATATTATGTATAAATTTCATCAATATATAAAATATTTTCATTATTCCCCAGCAAGTATAAAGTTAATTCTTCTCTACAAAAGTTATCTCGATATCGTTATCCCCAGCGGAAACTGATATTCTACCACGTATCATTTTCCCAGAGAATTTGATATTTTGTCTTATTAGATCCCCAGTGGATTTAATAAAGATCTTGTATTGAAAATCATGTCCATATTACCTCTGAATTTTCTATCTCAGTATGTATCATATTT
The DNA here is from genome assembly GCA_029216955.1 of Iris pallida. Lineage (NCBI taxonomy): Eukaryota > Viridiplantae > Streptophyta > Magnoliopsida > Asparagales > Iridaceae > Iris > Iris pallida. Next base: position 857,668 of record JANAVB010022998.1, on the reverse strand, counting down.
TCTATTCTATGAAAATGATATCTCGTCTTTTGATTTTCGAGTCCAAAGATCATGGAAAATAGAATCCAAAGATATCTTTATATCTGAATTCTGTTTTCTCTAATCAGTATTAAACTAAAATTATCTTTGGTTTAATATCATGATAGAGTTACAAAGTTTATTTGTATATTCTATTCTATTGAAATATGTCATGTATTATTTACCTCTGAATATGTTTCCTACAAAAATATCATCCACAAAATTGAAATCAAGTCAAAATATCTATTTTAATCAAAATCAGAATATTGATTACAAATGGGTATCAAAACTTCAATACATGATAAATGTAAAAGATCTATTTAGGAGGAGTAATTATCTCCTGAATACGAACGATTACATTATTTATCTTTTCTTCATGAACTTTCTTGATTCGCTCTGTTGTTTCAGCTCCAATCATCCGTTGGTCATATTCCACAATAATAGAGCTACGGCGATTGGTTTCTTCAATCTGATTGGTTTGCATCAATTCTCGCTCTTGCTGTAAAAGTTGACAGCGTTCAGCTTCAGATTTACGATCAGTAGCAATCTTTGATTGTTCTTTTTCCACGGAGGCAATTTGCTCCTGAAGACGAGCTAGCTCTTCCCTCAACTTTCTAAGGTCTTCAGCTCTTGACGCTTCATCTTTCTCTAGGCGCTCCATATTCTGACGAGTATTTATTATTTCTTCGTCTTTTGTCATCAACTCTTTAGAAGACTGAGCGAGGAATTCTGTCAGAGCAATATACTGAGCTTGAGCTTCATTCTCCAATTGAGTAATCTCAGCTGCAGTCAGAGATTCAATATCCTCCTTTTTAATCTCCCAGTATTTATGGATATTTGCTTCTAAATCATTCAGGAGATGTTCAAAAAAGACACATTGGGTCTCATAACCAGCCTGTCTCAAAGCTGAAAGTGGGAAACTAGTAGCCTCTCGAAGACTCAAAAAGGGCATAGTCTCATCCTTCATAAGACGTCTTGAGAATGTATCCAGATATGAATAAATAATATCTGAATACATCCCCATGATCTTTGCTATCCCTGTGTCAAAACCGGGAGTCGCTGCAATAGTAGAGGAAGGAGCAGGAGGAGCCTTTATTCTGAGAGCTGAAGTGAGTGCTTTTGGAGAACTCAGCAAATGTGAACTCCCCTCACCCACATTAGTTTGGACAAATGGGGCTTGAGTTGAACTCATAGCCGGTGCAGTTCCTACAGCTGTTGGAATAAAAAAAAGAGCATGATCAAAATTAAAGGACAATAAAGCAAGGAAAACATGAAACTTTGCTGAATAAAATATTACCTGGAGCTGGTTCATATTCAGTTTCCTTTGGGTCATTCAACCCAACTCGTAGTCTATTCAGAGTACTTTCTGACACGGGATTTATTTCACTGCTGCCCGCCCCAGAAGTACTCGGAACTTGAACTTCTCTATGCCTCTCCGGCTCTGGAGTTAACCCTGAGTGTTGACCAATGGTCTTCAGTACATCAATTAGAGTTTCAGATGGTGATTCATCATCTATCTCCATGTCCTCTTCTTCGAAAGAATGAGACGAAGGTTCATAATCAACCTGTTCATCATCACTCTTGTTGCCTTCTGAAATTTCAGCAATTGGTCTGAGAGTAGTGGCTTCCTTCACTGATTCTCCCGAAATCAGTAAGTCATTAGCCGTTTCAGTCTGATGCTCGACCTCTACAGCAGGTTGACTAATCACCTGCGCATCATCGGCCGTTGGCGGAATCGATCCTATATCAGAAGGCATGGATGACCCAGCAGGTTCGGGAATATCTTCTTCAACAGGTTCAGTCTTTATAGAAAAATCAAAGGCAGCTTGTTTTTCTGAAGCCAATCGCACATCACGATCGGTGGGACTCTCTGCATCCAGACAAATCACGGATTTAGTTTTTGAAACTATCACTTTTCTTCCTATTCTTTTTGTGAATGGAACAGTAGGATAAGTGTCTTTTGGGTCACTACCTGCTTCATCAGCATCCCTGACTCGATTGGAAGCAGGAGAAGTCCCTAGAATGGTAATTCCTCCACGATTTCGAATCTCTGCCCGAGTAACTCTTTTTGCAGCAGGCCCAGCAGCACCTTTGCCCCGCTTCCTCTTCGGTGTATTATCGGCAGATATACTCTCTTCAGCACTCCCGATGGGTACATGTAATGGTTGATGAAGATCATCAGAGAAGAAAGTCTCTAAAATTTCATCATCAACTTCATCAGTGGCCAGAGGATCCTCTTGATCATGACAATCTCTAGGCAAGGCTGATTTGGTTGATTTCTTTTCAACATGAATAAAGCTTCTACCTAAGATGCTGAATTTTTCATCAAAGGTATTAGCTGATACATAGAATTTGGCATAAGACGCCAATATTCTAGCTCCTCTCTGATAGGTGATCGGATCTGGCATGGAAAAGGTAGCCCCTGTACCTTTAGCAATGTAATATATCCAAGCTCTGGCACCATCAATCAATCCACCCTGGTAGCCAAAACATGTCATTGTATTGCCCACATGCAACTGATCATAACCAAATTGCCGAACAAACCTACTCGGAAGATATGGCTCCAGATAGGTGATGTTGTCACGGCGATAAATTAAATGAGATGGCCTGATCCTCTTCAGCCATTCATGTTGAATCTTATCCAATTCATTGCCACCAATGCCATCAATCAACCTCCCAGGCATGGTTTCATAAACAACAGGAGGAGGAACACAAGTGAAGCTCCATAGTTCTCCCCTGTTCAATATAGTTCTGTAATCTGTCAAAGTGTCATATTTCTACTTTGGTGTGTGATTATATCTTTCCAGAAAGGTGTCATCTGGTCTAGCCATCCCAGCATTCATGAGAGATTCGAAATGCAGAAGCAGCCACCCAAATAAATATATAAAGGACATTTCTACCTGAGGAAAGGATGTAAGGCTCTTCCTTGCCAACTCGAACATTCTGTCTGTATATGCCCTTAGTCTAGCATTCAGACGGCAGGTCATTGCTGTCAACAAATCCATCTTATACCCGAAAGTCAGACGGACTGCTGCGAAGACAACTCCTCTGTGCATCCTGTCTGCTGAACAGGTGCCAGGTACTATAAATTTTCTCAGCCAGAGAGATATAAATCCGGCCAGATGACCTTCTGCAGATAATTCTCGGCTACCCTGCTTAATATAGGTCTCAAACCTATCATCGGCTTTATAAGTGCCTTCGTCTTCTTCGATGACGATGTCGTCATGAGTAGTGTCCCGGATGAGCTTGTCAATCTTATCTTGATTCAGAGGTTTAAATTCACCGACATATTATTCAGTTTTCTTCTTCTTCTGAACTTCATCAGTACGGCCTTGAAACAAATAGGCCATCCATTTAGAGGAATAACAGTTGGAATCTCCTTCCCCACCTTGTCCTTTATAAAAAGCCTTACAAATACTGTAATGGCACATCAATTCTTCAAAGACATGAAGAACCATTGGGTTGGCTTCGGAGATCTTATTTATTTCATCAACGAAAGGGATATACTCTTCATATGGCAAATCTGCTGTTGGCAGCTGAAAAATATATGCCATTTCATGAAGGGCGAATCCCATCTCGCCTCTTGGAGTCATGAAGGTGCCGGTATGGTAGTTATACCTCTCCGCTAACGCCAAGAACAAATCCGGGTTTGGCCTAAAACCATAAGCAGTACACTTAATGGCATCATATAGGCCTATCACCTTTAACTGTTCACCAAAGTTCTTCAGAATCCATCTCACCAGAGCAGTCCATCTAGTATTTTCCGGGTTCACCAGACCAGTAAGTCTCATAGACTGTTTTGGCTAGATGGCGTTTTCCAGTTGAGCAAATTCGTTTGCAAAGATTGGGACTCTGACTGGCTTCAGAAGTGCTGAGTCCTCGGGAGGGATGGTGGCAGGTAGCAGTCCTCGCAGAGCTGTGACATGTGGTTCAGTACCACTGCGGAATCTTCCTTGGCGATATCCTATCCACCCAGCTTTTGCTTGACGGGATGGAGTGATATCCCACTTCATTTGTCTTTGACAACTCGCATGAAATAAGCGAGCTATGTTGATGCTTTTTGATAAACCAGTCAGATACATTGGCTGATTCACATCACCATCCCTATAATAACAGTATGATTCTTTATCCAGAGCAGGCTGGGAGTTTATGTCAATAGCATCTCCAAAAAAAAATGCTGGCTTTGAGTGGGTAACACCATCTACACTCTGTAAAGGCAGTCCACTCATCAAGTTCAGTAAAGTGTCATTTTACTGATTTGTTAAAAGAGCTATCCTTGTAGAAGGTCCATCGAATTGGGGAAAACGAACATGTGATAGGTCACTTTTATAATTATTTCCTACACATCCTTCAAATTCTGCCTCCTGAGCCAGAATATCCACTGCAAAAGAAGGTTAAGAAGTTAGAGATGGCAAAGTTCAACATACGCTCAGTTTATCTTAAGCGTATAACAGACTCAAAGTTCAACATACGCTCAGTTTATCTTAAGCGTATGACAGACTCAAAGTTCAACATACGCTCAGTTTATCTTAAGCGTATGGTAGACTCAAAGTTCAACATACGCTCAGTCTATCCTAAGCGTATGACAGATTCAGAGATCACTTTTTACGCTCAGTCTATCCTAAGTGAATGATTTTAAAAGTTCAGTTTATGTTCAGCTTGAGCGTATCAGCGTATGGTTGACAAGAAGATCATCAAAAACATACGCTAACACAGGAGTTAGCGTATCTCAGTGAGACGACTTGACATAGCGTATTCTCTCAAGACAGCGTATTTTGACATTTCTATCAAAAATACGCGTATCATATAGAATACGCTCCAAACATATTTTTCGTATAAACAAAAAATATGGGATACGGCTAAACCCTAAAGAGGGAAGCGTATTTTCTGACGTATTTGACCCTAAAAAGGGGATACGTTTTATGATTTTGTTCTAACCAGAGCCATAAATAGGGGATAGTTATTGTTCATCATCTTCATCCTCACCATAGAGGGGTTTCAATGGGCGTTCACTCCGTCGAACGCGCTCATTGGTAGTCTTCTTAGCAGCGGCGGAGGCGGGCTAAGATGACTCCGCCGGAGCCTTCCCCTTTCCCTTTGCAGCAGTATCAACCTTGGGCGCCATTGCTAAAGCTTGAGTCGAAGAAGAAGAAGTTGAGTCTTGAGTTTCTTTTTCTCTCTCGAAGACGAATTCAAAAGTAAAGAAATAAATTAGGTTTTGGAAGACCTATTTATAGAAGAAAAGAGGAAGTTCAAACGACGACCGTTCTTTAAACAGAATCCCTAAAGATTTGCACTGATATTGAGGAAGATAACAAACTCATGCCAGCGTATCAAGACCTATTCCCACTTTTAGTTCAAAGTAATTTCGAACTTTTGAAATTCGTAAAGTTCGAAAACTTTGAAGGGGGTCTTGTAGGGTGTGAAAATTATGACATGCTGACATAAGACTCAGCCAAAGTCATACGCTCAAAGCTATACGCTCAGTCAAAGTCATACGCTCAAGGCTATACGCTCAGTCAAAGCCATACGCTCAAGTCCATACGCTCAGTTAAGGCCATACGCTCGTCTAAAGGCCGTACGCTCAGTAAATATTTTAATATTTCTTGAGATGACAGCACAGCATAGATTTAATGAAGGATGAATCTGACACTTCGTCTTTCGTGCAAAGACAGCTATCCTGGGAAGATTAGCCGTCGTATAGGTTTTCGAGAATTGATTTTGTCTCTTATGAGGACAGCTCAGCAGCCATCATAAATGAAGAGTCATCATTACTGTCATTTCTGACAGTCTGTCAGCCATCATGTCTACAGCACGACGCTCGAGAGATATTTGTCAGTATTTGAAGATATGGCGTATTTGAGAAGATTGAGGACAGCCACGTGTCTATTTCCTCAATGCATACGGCTCAGTGCCCAACCAAGTGAGCGTATGGACTCCATAAGGCTCATTGTCCAACCAAGTGAGCGTATGGACTCCATAAGGCTTATTGCCCAACCAAGTGAGTGTATGGACCGCATACGACTCCTTGCCAATCAAGTGAGCGTATGGACTCCATACGACTCCTTGCCAACCAAGTGAGCGTATGGACTCCATACGACTCCTTGCCAATTAAGTGAGCGTATGGACCCCATACGACTCCTTATTAATGAAGTAAGTGTATCAGCTTTATATGGCTCTATGCTGTCCAAGTCAGCGTATGCAAGACATGTGCTTCCAAAAGCTAGCGTATGACTCCTCTTCAAAGGTAGCGTATCACAGCAGATGCATCCAGGATGATTTTCAACGTACAGTCAACACACGTTCTCACGTGTCCTGTACTCAGTTACCCACTTATTCAGAAGTTATGTAACGTGGCATTCATGCCATCAATCTCTCCTAGATATATTATATTACTTTCAACCGCACTCCAACGTGTCTCCATCAGAATTCGCCACGCGTCCCTGCAGTTATGCACACGTCAAGTAACTGACTGAGCGTATGCTTCAGAACAGTTATCCAGAACTCTATAAAAGAGAGTTTCTTCATCTTCATCAGAGACTACAGTCATTTTCAGAGAGAACAGAGAGATTGCCCAGTTGCTGCCCAAGTTCTTCGAAGTTCGAGTGTTCTTCATCGCATCGTCCAAGGGATAAAGTAATCGTCTTCTAGATTAGATTCCTACAGTTGTAATTTTCTCAGATACAAAATAAATAAAGTGAATTTATTTATGGAAAATATATTGGATTAGTGAGTAGCAGATATTTACATCTGTCCAGCATATCAAATTCCAACTGCCCTGTTCCTGTATCAGGGGCATAACAGGTCAAGTGGGTTCATGAATACCAGTGAGAATAAGGCATATCAATGTATGACAAGTAACAAGGGATATTAAGATAGCTACCAGTCATTTTTACACAAATTGTTAGTTGTCTATCCTTGTATTAGATTGTGTTAGCCACCAAGACATGTGCATCTGTCGAATGGGACTAGGGGCATTGGGTTCTTGTGCTGCACTTGTGCAGACTTTTTCTCTGATGTCTAGTACAATGCTCATGTGTGAAGAGCAAACCTTCATGAACCATTGGATGGCCCTGACCATTATTCTTGAAGTATTGACCTTGGCAATTAATGGGTATGTAGGCTAGAGTGTGCAGGCTATACCCAACTCTGGGATATTACTGAGTAGCAATAGTATTGTGAGTTACTGTGTTACTGCATAACCAGGGCTGGTATCAGGACCATGTGGGTGCAGTTTTAACTGAGTAGTTAGCTTGTTTGAATAATCTGATGTACTTCCATCTTGACTCAGTTAGTCTCCATATATTTGGTTTAGTTTTCATCTTCACATATGTCCATTCCCCTTGAACAGTCAATATCTGTTCTGTATTCTTTAGCTTTAGTCCAGTCCGTATTTTGATATTAGGTTCAAGCCAATTGCAGTTGTATGTCTAAGAATAGGAATGCTTTGCCATGCTGATTAGTTCCAGAGTATCCGAATAGTATGTATCAGTCGAAATTGCTTATGCCCTGTCCATCTGTTAAAGTTATTCAGTCACTAGGAATAGATATAAGTAGAGATTGTGTACATGAAGGTGTCCTCAGTGAATCCAATGCGCTGGATATGAGTACTCGAGTAATGTGGTCTAGGTAACCCTGCATTGAGAGAGTGTATCAACCCAAGGTAAGACTGTATGGTGCAGGAAACGAGCAAGACAACAGCACACAAGGGGATTTATATGTGTATGACAGTCTATCTATTGCACTATTTAGCCATACCCTATTTTAGTTAATTGATGTTGCCCTGTTTCAACTCACTGATATCAGTCTAACCCTTTAGTGTTCTATCCTACACTAATGGTATAGTCCAATCCTCTTCTTATTTATTCAGTCTTAGCCTAGATATAACCTAGTAGCCTAGGCACCCAATGCATATATTCATTTACAGGGAGGACTTACCTGTTGAGGTTAGCACAACCTTAGTAAAGGGTCAACAGTTACAGGTTTGCCCATTAGGATTTTTGTGTAAATGTTAATCAGTCCAATGCAGGAAGTTCCAGCCCATATTTGGACAGGCATGAGCAGTCATGCTTAGGAACCTATAGCTGCTGGACATGAGTTAGAATCCTAGTAGAGCCAGGGTATCAGGGGTGAACTCACAGGATATCCCAATAGGAGATATTGAAGTTGATGAGATACATCCGTGTATCTGATACAAACAGAGTAAAACTCATGGGATACTTTGAATGTCAAAGTATTATAAAGTTAGTTGGAGATATAGATAAGAGGACCATATTGATATTGGAGAATAGAAGGGGGCTAGAAGTCTAAGGATAGATAGATTGCTAATTTCTTTTATTACCATATTGACACTGTAAACTCTAAAAATAGGTTATTTGGACTTTTGACTCCGTGCTCGTTTCATACCAGCAACTCAGGACCACATGCAAGTATACCTTGTCTTTTGTTACAGTTTTAATTACATGCTTCTCTGCTTCATTATTCATTTGACTGCTGACATGTGCTTTACCATTGCTCACAGTTAGTCTTGTAGCTTTATTGGACATACTTTTCACTTGTATTGGTTTGAGTTGTATTGTAGGACGATCACGTTATAGATTGAACTGCTATTTTTCTCATTTTGTTTGTTTCCAACCTGGGAGTCCACACACAGGGCGAGGGTTGTCCATTGCACCTGCGAGTCCGTACACGGGATGAGGGTGACTTGTCTTAAAACTGACCTGCAAATCCGTATTCGGGACGAGGGTTGGTATTATATTGATTTTTTTGTTTACTTATTTTTAGCAGTTCATTTATACGTAGCTGTTCCTACATTCATGTCTCGCGCTTGTTTAGTTTTCCTGCTTATATCCTGAATTTCTTTCATGATGTTAAAATGTAGAAAGGCTTGTATATTATGTATCTTGCTAGTCCTCTGAGGACCTGATGATCTCTTCAGGTTAGCCGCACTTGAGCCAGGTGCACGCGAGCAGGTTCGAGCTATCATTGGACCATGGTGCCACTACAGACGAGGGTACTGGATGATTAGTAGTTTGAGTCAGTTATTTCCATTTCATGTACTATTTTATTCCGGTAGTGGATTTGTGTCCACCGGACGTGACCAGGATTCATGATGAGTTTGATATTTCAGTTTATTCATTCTTTATTCAGTTGATTGTGTCATAATTTTGTGGATGAGATCTAGACTGTCTTGTAGATTCTGTGACTTGTTTATGTACTAGACATCGTTCTATCGCCGACACAGTGGCGTAGGCTGGACTTGGACACGTCTCGTATCCGAAAAGCGGGTGCGGGTCGTGAAAAGTTTTTTTGGTGGCCCATGCAGGTCTATGTTAATCACTTCGGTTACGTCATTGTACCGTCGTGAGCCTGCACGTAGGATTAGAAACTTAGGATCTCATCCACATGTCTTGAAAACAATATTGATTTCTTTCCTTGATTTCTATTTGAATCTTTGACTTGCATCCTGCTTGAATTCTTCGTGCCGTCTAATATTTTCTTTTATTACAGTAAATGGATTCTCAAGACAGGAACAACGCTTTCCTGAACACCCCACCGGCTACAGGAGGATTCTTCTCGTACATGACTCCGCCGACGCAGGGAGGCCAGCTTACTCATCAGGGCGACTCGGCTCAAACGCAATACTCGAGATTCCGCAGAAACGACTTTTCACCCCTAGCACAGTTTCCTCCACCAGCACCCTTCCATCGGCCTGCACCCTTCCAGCCAGCATATGTTCCATATCCAGCACCTACCATGCACCCTGCACCAGCAACATATCCAGCGCCTGCCATGTACCCAGCACATGTTCTGTCTCCGCCACCTCCACTGGACAACGTTGCCCTCCTCTGGATCTTCCAGCAGCTCATGACTTCTCAGACGTGACAGGCTAGACGTACCCACGGCTAATGCCCAAATACTGGGTGTGGGTCGTGACACAGAGGGAGGGGCTAGTACTTCCTCCCAGCCACCTACAGCTCCATCGTCGGACGACCACTGTTGGTGGTCTTCAGAAGGGTACTACGGTACGGGATCCTACGGCGCCTATTTGGCTTCAGAGTCATCCCGGGCCCCTTCTGTCAGTGTATAGTCTCCAGCTTCGCATGCGTCATCACGAGCTCAGGATATTGGTCGTCAGATCGATGAGCTGCGTCACGAGTTACAGCAGCAGATTTCTGATCACCATACCGCAGAGCGACGATCCGACGATCCGATGATCACCGGACGATTTGATGCGGTCGAGCGCAGTATACAGGAACTGATGAGTCTGCAGTAGGCTACAGCTGCCAGCTTGCACACGCTCACCGAGTTTACGGAGCGCACAGAGCGTAGATAGGTCGAGCTGGAGGGATCGCAGAGGACCATGTCTTCCTCACTCACTCAGATACATACTTCGATTGAGGAGAGTTCTCAGAGGATGGTGAGTACTCTTGCTGCGCATGCTGAGCGACTGTGAGAGCTGGAGCAGATACGTCCTTCCGGTCCATCGACGGTGCCGACTCCAGACGTTGCACTGCCTCCTACTGCCCCTATGGTGCTGCTCACACAGGAGCAGTATGAGTACATGCTATCTCAGATGCGCAGCAGGGGTCCTCAGTGATCCAGTAGATTTTTATCATCTTTGTATGTATTGGCCCTATGGGCCTATTGATCATTGGTACACTGATTTTCATTCTTATTTGACTCTATTGGACATGTATGTTTGTTGGACGTGTATGTTTGTGATATTTACTTTGTTGGTATTTTTATTGAGTACATGTATGATATTTAGTTGTAGACTGTTATGATGGGAGACTATTATAATGGGAGACTGTTATTCATCTATTAGTTGTAGACTGTTATGATGGGAGACTGTTAATTATGATGATATCTGCGACGGGGATGACAAATATACCTACGCTGGGTTATAAGCGATGATCTGATATACAAAGGAGGTGCTGCCCAAATTTTTAAAAAATATAATGAGTATTTTTGTGATGATGTGTGTCTGTGTTTACAATATATGTAAAATACAGTGTTCGAAACCATCGATAGTTTTGATTACTGTTGTATGTTTTATCTTGGACAGAAAGAGCAACAGTTCAGGGTGTACTTATGAGAGCTTCATTTTCACATCCTTCACTTTCTCGGAACGTCGTAAAGGATCCCGAGAAGGTGAAGGACGTGAAGAGGAAGCTCTGAGAAGTGCACCCAGAACTGTTGCTCTTTTTATCCAAGATAAAACATAGAACAGTAAGCGAAACTATCGATGGTTCGAACACTGCACTTCACACACATTGTAAACACAGACACACAACATAACAAAAATACACATTATATTTTTAAATTTTTTTTATAATATCTGCGACGTATAGCGACGATCTGCGACGTATATCGACGATCTGCGACGTATAGCGACGTATCTTGACGTCGCTAATTAGCGCTGTTACGTCGCTATCCGTCGTAATCCGTCGCTCAGTAGCTGACGTGGCAGAGAGTTGACATCGCTAATTTGGTCGTTGTACGTCGCTACACTGCTGACGTGGCAGGTATGCCATGTCATCACATAAAAAGAAATAACGTCGCTAAGTAGTCGTACTACATCGCTAATTTGGCGACGTACAATTTCGTCGTCCTCCGTCGCTAATTTTGCGACGACCCAACGACATTGTGGTGACGTCGCAAACAGCGACGGAGGGCGACAAATTTGTCATCTGCGACTAGCTTTTTTGCGACCTTCATGTTTCGTCGCTAAAGTCGTCGCTAATTACGATTAGCGACGTATTTTCCTTAATTAGCGACGTATCCTGACGTCGCTAATTTGCCTTATTTTAGTAGTGAATTTTAGAGTGATTTAATCATCGTTGGATTGTATCCTCGGTCCAAGTTTTGTTGCAGGATTATGGTGTTTAAATATAGTTTTTCCTAACCCTAATCACAAGTGTAACACAACACAACATTGAGAAAAAAGAGAGGGGAAGGAGGCAAGAGTGCCATTGCAACTTTGGGATGGAAGAAGGAGGATTGAAGGCCATTTTCGAAGGAGGATCGTGTTCGGGTAATCTCTACTCGTCGTATTTGTTCTTCGTAGCCTTGTAATCAATTATTCTTGCTTCCAAGTGTTGTGGGAATCCGTATTGGATCGGGAGAAGTTTTTAGAGGGTATACTCCTTTATTTCATTAGTGAAGGCTTCTCAGGGTTGGACTCCGATCGTCCCGTGGTTTTTTTTTCGCAAGGATTTTTTACGTCAAAATTTTTTTGCGTCTGCGTGGGTTGTGTTTGGTGTTTGGTTCATGCGTTGTATTGCTCGGCCCTCTCATAGGTACTCTCTAGTTTGAGAAAAGATTTTCGTGCTTCTTTCGCAACAGGCTCCACAACTCTAAAAGTTTTAGATAGTTGCATTTACTTATCCTAATGGAGTTTGTAGTAACAACTCCATGTTTAGGCTGCTCACGTTATGATTAAGCAAATTTTTTTCCGAATATCTAATATGAAACACTCTCTCTCTCTCTCTCTCTCTCTCTCTCTCCTCTTGAGCTAGTGTCAGATTCTTACTACTAACCCCAGAAGAAATTAGGCAATAGAAACAAGGGAAGAAGCTGTATATTAGGCTTTATCTAAAAAAGTTTGGATTTTTTTCCATTGTTTAGTCTACAAGTATGGTAAAGACATGTAACATATATTACATAAAACTTGCAAGTATCGTAACAAAGAGATAGATGAGCCTCGTCTGCGCGGTGCTGGGCACCGGCAACGTCGGAGGACTGACGAAAAATGGCCACGATCTAAGCTGGCGTGGGCTATAATGGGACGTCCGTGCATGAAAACTCAACTACTAGGGTGTCACGCGGACAGTCGAGGACCGGTACCATTCTACCATGGGTATAAACAACGGTCGACCACGCAGCCCATAATGCGGCGTCGTAAAGAAGTCGAGAAAACGTCGTAAGGGTGTCGTGCACATAGAACGAGTGGCTGGACGGTATCGGCTGTCGTAGGCATCGTGAGGATGTCGGGGACGCCTTCGACGTCGTGGGCAAAGCGAGACGTTGAGTTGCGGGCGTCGAAAGACGTCATGGCCGTCTCATGGAGCTCTGGAGCGCGCGAAGTGCGCGGGATGTGCGTGTGAGACGATGATGACAAAAGTCAGTGCGGACAAAATCCACACGAAGAGCCCGAAATGATATGACGACCGGCTAAAAATCGTGTGCGGACACACGATTTAACTGAGCCCACACGTGATGGTTTAAAAAAAAAAGGAAAAAAAAGAAAAAAAAAATGAAAGAGACACATAATAAAAAGTATTCACTTTTCAAGTATCAATAAAAAAATAGTCGCATAGGAAATCTTTGGATCCTAGTATCAATAATAAAAAAGTAGCTTAGGAAACCTTTGGATCCTAGTATCAGTGAAAAAACGTTGCTGGTTGCTTGAAGCCTCGTTAAAAACATCAAGAGACAAGACACGGCTGCTGGTTGGAAAACCCTCATCAATGTGAAGGCGGGTGGGTGGGCTAAAGTATTTGTGTACTATATGTGCTGGAGACTTAACTACATAAAAAAATATTTGGTTTGGTTGGCACCAATAGATCCGCCCCAGATGTACAGTTAATGCCCGATTGATAGTACAATAGCCAAGTTAGTAGATTCTTAACATGCTGCTCTAGCATGTAATTACTCATGAGCATAAATAGAACTTGATCAGCTCAAATTAAGTTATTCTAGCTCAGAAAATACCACCTGTTGCTTAATCAATCCATACTTGCATATATAGCAAATTAAGGCTGTTGTTCCATGCCTCGCATTGTTGAATTGAATACTAGTTACGTGATACGTACGCATTGCTAAATAAACGGTCCTAGTGGATATATAGGTATCAAATATATGATGCCTAAACTTGATCTTTCATAGATCGCAACATTAGTACTAAGTTTGGTGTCCATCTCTGTAATGTTAGTTATCAAGCAACTTCAGCCTTAAATGTTGGAAACATTACTAAATGTATGTATAAACTTCTATATATATCACCAACACGTACGTATATATCACCGACGGGCAGAGTGGACCACGCATGCAGTTTACTTGTGCAGCGTGGCCCATGCAGCCTTAAATTACCAACTGCATGCACCAGCAGAAATGGTTATGCCACGTGCGTGCTCATCGTAGGCTTCGGGACACAAATCGTTCCTTCCTCGGCTCGTCTGAGGATGTTATGACATTATCCAATCAGAACTAAGCAAGTACGAAGTTTTAAACTAAGCAAGTTATAAGAGAGCAACATGTAGAAAATATACTAAACATGGTTAGAACCAAACAATGACATACTTCTTACAGGAACTTACTTCCCTATATTTAAATACTAGCGTCTAATTATTTTTCTTAAGGTATTTTTCCAAGGAAAAAAAAAAACATATTAGTTGTAAATGAGTAAATGGTTATGAATAAATTATAGATGCATGACAATTCTGTTGGGAACGCGGTGTGACTCGATCCGGAGCTGGCCCGTAAGGTACGATATTGAATTGGGCTCATATGCCTTATAAGAGAATACTCATGTATGGCCTGACACAATCCCAATTATCTACACCACATGATCCCATCTCCTAACCGATGTGGGACTAAATTACCAACTCCATTGTCACCCCCAATTTGAGCGCTCAACCAGAAACAAGATACAATCCAACAATCTCCACCTTAGCTCGTTTCTGCTGACCGAGCAACCTAGCACACACTACTAAAATCTACTATATTAGCGACGTTAGTTAAAACGTCGCTAATTCTTGCAATTTAGCGACGTTTACGTTAAACGTCGAACGTCGCTAATCGTCGCTATTAGCGACGAAAATTGCGACGTGCCAGCGACGTATATTAATTAAATGAGCTTTTCGTCGCTAAACGTCGCCATTACATCGCTAATAGCGACGAATTTAGCGACGTTCCTCACAACATCGCTAAATTTTAATTAAAATCCGCCCCCCGGATTCATTTCCCCCCATTTCCCATTTTTACTCTCTCACTCTCTCTCCTCACTTTCTCCTCCGACGCGGCGAGAGATCCTCCCTCCCCGGTACGTAACTCCTCTCTCTCTCTATTTTGGTTGTGGGTGGTTGGGGGGGGGTACGGGTGGTTGGGGGTTGAGGGGCTGGGGGGGAGGGGGAGGGGGGATTCGGGTGGTCGGGTGGTTAGTTGGGGGGTTGCTGGGGGGGAGGGGCAGGGGGGTGAGGGCGGCTGGGGGTGAGGAGGGGGGATGGGGGTGGTTGGGGGGTGAGGGGCTGGGGGAGGGGAGGGGCAGGGGCCGGGGGGGGGGGATGCGGGTGGTCGGGTGGTGAGTGGGGGGTGGCTGGGGGGGGGGGGGTGAGGGCGGCTGGGGGTTAGGAGGGGGGGGGGGGGTTGGGGGGGGGGGGGGGGGGGGAGGGTTAAGGTTAGGGAAGATGTGTCGATGTATACATATATTGTTTGTATGTATATTATACATCTTTAGAATTATATCTATGTATAAATCTATTTGGATATATAATCATTTATATAAGAGCTTATGATTATCTATATTATTATTATAGGAGTTATATATATATATATTTACTTATATATATATATATATATATATATATATATATATATATATATATATATATATATATATATATATATATATATATAAATATAAGTAAATATTTCTTAAAAAAATCTATATTATTATTATAGGAGTTATATAAGTAAATATTTCTTAAAGAAAACCATAAAAGGACCTTGTTTCTATACGTAGATGTATACATATATTGTTTGTAATACTTGGTTGTTTGTGGGCTCTGGTAGATTTCATAGAACCGTAACATCATTAGTCTTACCAAGGCCCGGACCAAACCCGGGGAATCGCAGTCTCAGCGGCATTGGACAAACCCAGGCAAGTATACCTTGCCTATTGGCTTACATATTTACAAGCATGTATTCTTTATCAGTCATTTACTTTCGATATACTGCAACATGCTTTACCTATTTATTATCAGTACCTTTTCATGATTATCCTTGCTGACACGTAGACATGATACACGGTTTCGTATTACATGGCATATAGCGACCGGATTATGTTCTCTAGATATTTACTTGATAATGGACTTTCATGTGTATATGTTTGACTGGACTTCTAGATTTATCATTTATTAGAGTCAGACTGGATGTGTCGTGGATGTGACACGAACAATAGCATGGGGTTGGAAGGGTAGTCACTAGGCGTATATATGAGCTACTTTCCCTTATATTTATCGCTGCATCATTACCAGAGCTGCGAAGATTTCATAGTTACCACAGCTTTCCTTATAGGGACTGCGGATACATCTTTGGTACTGGAGTTTCCTTACCAGAGTTCTAGAGTATACCGTGATAGCTCAATGATGTCCTTAAGTGCTTCTCACACAGAACAGATAGTCTGTCTAGTAATAGTGTCACTTGATTACATGTTTAGTTTCTTGGATCACTTGTTTTACGATTAGGGGTCTGCTGCTCGGGATAGGGCCCCGAGGGGGCTCGCAGTATAATGTATGTATGTAGTATGTAGTATATTCGTTTTATTTTGAAGTTTATTTATATTTGCAGATATCTAAAAATGGCTATATCCATGTATCTGCGAGACCGTTCGTGGATGTATAATCGCATTCGAGATGACAGGTGTGGTGTACGAGATGAATACATCGCTGGAGTAGAACAATTCCTCTAATTTGCGAAGGCGTTTCCTCAATCCATGGATGGCATGGACATTAAGTGTCCTTGTGCAAAATGTCGAAACATAAAGCTTCAACCAGAATTGGATGTGACGTATCACTTATACACAAAGGGTTTCCTTCTGAATTACTACCAGCGGACCGCACGCGGAGAGCTTGTACCTTTAGCATTCCAAGCATAGCGTTATGTGGAGCCTTATATGAATGTCCACAATAGAACTGGTGTCAAAAACGAGTACATGAACATGATCTTCGATGCTGCGGAACCTAGTTTCGATCTATACAATCGTGACGCAGTTGAGGAGGCACCGAATGTCGATGCCGCAAAGTTTATGGAGTTGCTGGAGAATGCAAGGACTCCTTTGTACCTTGGTTGTGAGGACCATTCACCCTTAGAGGTGATCACTCGGCTCTTGAGCATAAAGTCTGACTTTAACATATCGTAAGAATGCTACAATAGAGTGCTCGAGTTGATTACAGATATCTTGCCGGAGGGTGCCAAGTTACCAAAAGACTTCTACCGCTCTAAGGTGATGGTGAGATCCCTCTGGATGGGATATGAGAAGATCGATTGCTGTCAGAAAGGATGCATGCTTTACTACAAAGATGACAAGGATACAGAAGTATGCAAATTCTGTGGTGCGGATCGCTACAAGCCAACTGCTGCAGGCATGTCTAAAAGCCCGACTGCTTCAATGCACTACTTGCCGTTGATGCCGCGGTTGCAAAGGTTGTTCATGGTGAAAGAGACTACCGAAAATATGAGTTGGCACAAGCGACAATAGACCGAAGGAGTGTTGGATCACCTATCTGATGGAGAAGCGTGGAAGCACTTCGATCGAACATATCCTAATTTCGCTTCTGATGCGCGTAATGTAAGGTTGGGGCTCTGCTCTGATGGTTTCACCCCATTTGGACTTTCAGGCTCCCAATATTCATGTTGGCCGGTAATCCTCACTCCGTACAACCTACCGCCTTAGATGTGCATGAAGATACCTTACATGTTCTTATCATCCCCGGTCCGAACAACCCGAAGAGGAACATCGACGTGTACTTACAGCTGTTGATAGATGAGCTGAAGCAGCTATGGAAAACAGGGGCGTACACGTATGATGCTTCAAAAAAATAGAATTTTCAGATGTGGGCAACACTAATGTGGATAATCAACGACTTTTCGGCTTATGGAATGTTATTTGGATGGAGCACTCATGGTCGGATTTCATGTCCGTATTGCATGGACCGCACTAAGGCTTTTCGTTTGAGACACGGAGAAAAGCCATGCTTCTTTGATTGTCACCGACAGTTCTTGTCGAAAGACCATCCGTGCCGTAGGAACAGAACTGCTTTCCGTGTCGGTGCTATGGAGAAGGACGATCCACCACCAATGTGGTCCAAAAAAGACACATGGGAGCAAGTAAAAGAAATCCCCAGTGCTATTGAAGATCCTACAACGAGCAGCCGTTGCGAGGGATTTGACAAAGATCATAACTGGACCAAATAGAGTATATTTTAGGATCTGCCATATTGGAGCACAAATCTGATTAGACATAACCTTGACATCATGCATATCGAGAAAAATGTGTTTGATAACATAATTAATACTGTAATGGACGTCAAGGGAAAGACAAAAGACAATCAGAAGGCCAGATTGGACTTAGCCGAAATATACAGACGCCCTACATTGCACATAATAGACAACGAGAAGGGAAAGAATTTGCGGCCTAAGGCGATCTACTCGTTGGACTAGGAGGACAAAGTGACACTTTGTAGATGGATCCAGGACTTGAAATTTCCGGACGGATACGTCTTAAATCTAAGAAGATGTGTCGACATAAAGGAGTGTAAACTGACCGAAATGAAGAGCCACGATTGCTACACATTCATGGAGAGGTTAATTCCTGTTGTATTTTAGGAATTATTACTACCGGTAGTTTGGGATCCATTAACAGAGCTTAGCATATTCTTCAGAGATCTTTGTTCTAGCAAGTTGCTCGTCGATCGTTTAGAGAAGTAAGAGAAGGACATTGTGGTAACACTTTGCAAACTTAAGAGAGTTTTTCCTCCTGCATTCTTCGACTCAATGGAGCATTTGTCGATTCATCTTGTCAATGAGGCTCTTGTTGCTGGACCTGTCGATTATCGTTGGATGTACCCGTTCGAGTGACAGTTGAATTACCTGAAGAGGAAGGTGAAAAATAAGGTACGGGTGGAGGGTTCTATTTGTGAAGCATATGTCCTTGAGGAGATTTTGAACTTCTGTTCCATGTATTTCCAGCCTCATATTGCTACAAACAGAACAAGAGCTCCCAGAAATGTCGACAGCCATAAAGATGGTAATGAGGCAAAGCTGAAAGTATTTACTGCCTATGAAAAACCATCTGGTAAAATGAAAAAAAAAGATATCTGAATGACGACGAGGTTAGGGATGCAATGTTATATGTATTGCTCAACTGCGACGAGGAAGAAGTGGACAAGCTAGAGGGGTAAGTAAAATTATTTCGCGTGCTTCGTTGCTTCTCAATATAACTAATATACCTATGCTTCGTTGCTTTTCAGCATGTTTAAGAATGAGGTAATGTCCAACAATCCATACGCAACCGAGGAGGAAGTAGAACAGCAAATGAGACTTCATTTTCCTTTTTGGTTGAGGGCATATGTAAGGATATTCACAATTTACTTTTTCTGTACGTATATTCTTGCACAGAATAATTAAGTTAGCATCGTTTATTTGGTATTTAGGTTGATCGTCCGGAGGCAATCCTTGAGAATGAATATATTAAAACTATATCCAAGGGACCAATTTATCAAGTGAAGACCTGGCCAAGTTACTACATAAATGGCTTCTGATTCAAGTCAACAAATGCTCGAATAAGAGACGACTTCTTGGATCTAGATTCTACGAAGAATAGCTGTTTGTGCATAAAATCTTCAAACTACAACGACGTCGACCCAGGCAATGACTTCTTTGGCATCTTACGGGGATTGTGGAACTGACATACAATTATGCCATAGAACCTTCTAAGATCGTCTTGTTCAGATATGACTGGTTCGATCCGATCCAAGGTCGAGGTTGGAGAGTTGACAAACATGGTCTATCGACATAAATTATCGCTGTCGATATCAAGCTTATGAGCCATTTGTTCTAGCAAGCCAGGCTCAACTAGTTTACTTTACCAGCTATCCAAAACGAGGAGCCAGGAGATCAGATTGGTGGGCAGTCTGTAAGACTAAAGCTCAGAATATCTTCGATGTTGATGAGATAGCTTATCAGGAAGACAAACTACCTCTTATTACAAATATTGTTGATGTGGACTCAACAGAAGTTCCTCATGGCATGTTTCATCAATTGGAAGGGGTAAAGGTATCGGAAGAGGAAGAGGAAGTTGATAGAAGTGAAAAGGAAGAGGAACAAGATGAATTTTCAGAAGATGATTGAATATGTTTAATTTTCAGATGTAGTATGGTCTACATTTGTTAGCCGGTTGACCTAAAGTTGTAATACTTTTATGGCCTAGTGGTCTGGTTTTTGATTATGATACTTAATTTTTATATATACTTTTGTGGTCTAGCTTGTAGTCTGGTTTGGTGATTATTTTCGTATATACTTTTGTGGCCAGGTAGCTTAGTTTCTATTTCATATTTGTATTTGTTTTAATTTTCTCTAATATTTTTTTTTCAGATATGGCTCGACGTGGATCCTTTGGTACAAGTGCCGATGGGAGTCGACGAGTACGACAGTCTCCATCTACCACTCCTCTTACCGGGTCCGCCACATCCTCCCGCACTCCAGTATTTCACGCCCCGCTCCTGTAGGAGCGATCGTCCTCACTAAGGCGTGATGCCGTACGGGCCTAGGTTGCGCCCGTGCAAGGCCAAGTCCAGAAATGGCCGATTTGAGCTAGGCCACAGAGTCGCACAAAGTGTCCCCATTTCAGCGGAAAGTAAAATGAACACAAGTTGAAGCGAATTCAAACTCTTTTATTGATATTCAAGAAGTTCACAAGCGGCGCTAGGCCGAGTTTACAAGTCTCTCAAGCTTTCTCTCTCTGAAACATAAAAGGCGTGCCAAGTGGCTTACAAACATGGAATGATTCATGGCGATGTTCCGATACATTATGTTCCATATAGGGTGCTTCAGCTTCTTGTAACGTCCCAAGGCCCCGGAGTTGGCTCCGCACCTTAACACGTTTGAGGAAAGCTCTGCACCCGCCGGCGTCTCCTGCATCCTGCAAGCAGACTGTGGGGTTATCTGTACATTATTATACACTGGTGGGGAGGCTAGCTCGCCCACAATGCTATCATTACCAAACACGTTCCATTTACTTTTGTGCACCGTCTATCATTGATTGTCTTTCTAATCTTGCCTTAGGATCAGTTTCATGGCATATTTCGTAACCTATCTCGTGTTTCCTAATTCGAGTGTCGCATAAAAATACATACACGACTTACCCATACTTACCGTCCGGCCTTTCCTGTCCAAAGTAAACCAAGTTAGTCAACAATTCATAAGGAATAACTTAATATTTCTCATGTAAACTTTCAATATCAAGAGCGTGTCCATGTAAACCCCCTAAATTTCCCGAATTTTTTTTTGAATTTTCTAATGAATTATTTTTAATAATTCATTTCTATATAATTAATTTTGATCTTTAAATGCTCTTTACCGTGACTTGGAATTCTAGAGTATCAGGGATGCCAGTCTCTGGAAACTTCCTTCTTGGAGTTTGTAGTAGACGAGATTATCTTCACAGTGATATATCATGTCCCATCCAAACTCGTTCCCTTGTGCTCCTTTTGTATCGCACAATTTCGGGTCAATTTAGACCATTTAAATTATTAATTGATTTCTCACTCTTTTTCTTGATCCCCATAAGCACGTTATCGTGGCTTTTTAATTTAGGAGCACCAGACCTGTCTTTTTCTTGAAACCAACTTGTCATGTCTGATCTACTCGAGACGCTCTTCACCCCTGACCTTCGTGTCCTACTCAGACACTCTATTTTGTGCTCCATTTCCTTCGCGCAACTTTCGGGTCAATTTAGACCAATTTATCGTCTTCCGTAATTTGTGATTTAATTTCCAACTTAATTTCCGGGCCCGACATCGGTCCAATCCAGTCGACCCAATATATGGCCCTGGCCTGTTTTGAGCCTACTTTGCACGTGCCACTTGCGCGCCATCGAATTGATTTTCCTTGTGCTCCAATTTCGTTCATGATTTTAAATAGTTTAAAATTATTATTTTAATTAAATCTTGGTCCTAATCCTGTCCGATCTTAGCCCAGTACCCGACCCAATTGGGTGTA
Source organism: Iris pallida (assembly GCA_029216955.1). Lineage (NCBI taxonomy): Eukaryota > Viridiplantae > Streptophyta > Magnoliopsida > Asparagales > Iridaceae > Iris > Iris pallida. The sequence continues at coordinate 835,648 of JANAVB010022998.1, read as the reverse complement.
GGCCCTACCATGGCTACCCATACACCCCACTGATATTTTCTCATTTTTACTCTACTCAAAAATATCTCTATACATATACAAATATCTCATTATATATATATATATATATATATATATATACATATATATATATATATATATATATATATATATATATATATATAATATCTTTTTCTCTCTCTCCTCTTACTCATCACCTCACTCTCTCTCCTTCCCTCTCACATCAGCCACACCCCAACCAGGTGGCCGAACCCCTCACCCTTCTCTCTCTCTACTTTTCTCCTTCTCTCCCTTTAAATATCTCTCTCTCTCTCATTATATAATATATATACATACACATATCTCTCCCTCTCTTCCTTCACTCCTACACACAAACACACACACACCCCTCCCCTCTCCCATCAGGACAAACCCCCCATGTAGCCGGCCTATTCTCTCTCTCTCTCTAAATATCTATTGTCTCTCTCTCTAAATATCTATCTATTCTCACTCACTCTCTCTTTCTATTTAACTTATTATACACACACTCTCTCTCTCACCCATCACCATCATCACACTCTCTCCTCTCTCTCTCACAGCCGACAAGCCCCCTCCCCTTTGCTGTACGAGACACACACCCCCACCATTCTTCTTCTTCACTTCTTCTTCTTCAATTTTTTCATTCTTCTTCATACTATTACCAACACCATCATTCTCCACCATCATCATCTTCTCCTCCACCTTCAATCTCCTCCCCTCATCTATGGCAGCAGTCATGGGCTGCTGTTGCCGCAGCTGTGGGTGCGCCCCGCGCCACCACTGCCGCGCGCCACCGCCAAGCAGTCGCCCTGCCGCCGCGCCACCGTGGGTGGCCAGCGAGCAGCAGCGCAGCGCAACGCGGCAGCAGCTGCCACAGCACCAACCGCGCGTGCGCGCCTGGGCGGCTGTTCAGCGCTGCCGCCGCCGGAGGGTTCCCGCGCGCCACCGCGTGGCCGGCCCCTCCTGGCCGGGCGCACACCCCCGCACCCTCCCGTGGCGGCCAACGTCCTCCGGGACGCGCCGTCTAGGCGATTTCAACGTTTTTCTCGGAGTTCCGTCGACGCGCGCGCGGAGAAATTCCAGAATTCGTGCTCCGTCGCAGCGACTTCGTGCCGATTTTATGGGAGATCCGACCGTTGGATCGGCGAACTCCTTGCTCCATCTCAATCTCGGTATATACCCCTTCATTCCTCTCAAATTTCTTCCGTTAATTTCGTCGTTTGATACATCAAAACCGGCCACCAAGTTGACTTTTTAATTTGTACTGTTTTTGGACAGTTTTGCGACGCCAACTTCGCGGGTTCGTATCTTCATCGTCGTAGCTCCGTTTTGCGCGCTACCAGTTCCGTTGCACAGCTGGTATAACCCTCTTCCTGCCCCCTTTAGATTTTATTTCAGTTTGAGCTTGTTAAGTCGGTCGAATTCGACGCCAAAGTTGGCCGTTCGAATTCTTAGTGTTGCACTTGTAAAATTCCATTTTTGAACCCGGGACTCCGGATTCAATTTCTGACACCACCAGTAGACTCGTGGCATCGTTCTGGCATGTTTTCATATAAAGTTTGCTTGATTTGGAGAACGTGGGCCCTGGCACATATTTCGGTGCAAAGCGGGTCCCACTTTCTGGGTCAACGGGTCATTTTGAGTTCGGCTCATCGGAATCCAATTTCGGATATACCGTTGAGTTCTTATCGTCATTCTGTACTCGTTGACATATAATTTGCTAGGTTTTAGTGGACATTGGTTCCGACACGCATTTCGGTACAAATCAGATACCAATATCCGGGTCAGCGGGTCATTTTGAGTTCGGCTCATCGGAATCCAATTCCGGATATACCTTTGAGTTTGTATCGTCATTCTGGACTCGTTGACATATAATTTGCTGAGTTTTGAGGACATTAGCTCCGACACGCTTTTCCGTGCAAATCGGTTTCTAATGTCCTGGTCAACGGACCAATTTGAGATCGGGTCAACGGAATCCAATTCTGGATATACCGTTGGGTTCGTATCGTCATTCTGGATTCGTGGACATATAATTTGTTAGATTTTGTGCACTTTTATTTCGGCACGTTTTTTGGTGCAAAGTGTGTCCAACGGCGGACATCATTTTGGCCCAAAATTACCGTTTTTGTTCCTGTGTCCAAATTAGACTTTTGGACAGGCTATCTTAACTGATTTGACCATTCTGGACACGTTGGTGATATTTATTTTATCATCCGACAACATCTATAGGTTTTTACCCTATTATTATAATCTTTCTCCTTTGTGGTATTTTAAGAACCATCGATTCCAGTGATTTCACAACCACTGAAATTGAATGTGTTGACCCTGTAGATGTTTGTAGAGACTAGCTTTGACCCAGTTTGACCATGGTTGACTGCTTTGACTGAACGTCGAAGTAGAGTCAACATTTGACCTAGGTTAGACTAGTTTTGACCTAGAGTTGACCATAGTTGACCAGTTGACCAAAAGTCAACTGTAAGTCAACCATTGACCCAATTTAACCTAGTTTGACTTGGTTTGACTTATTGTGGCCTAGTTTGACTTAGTGGACTGAGTCTGACCTAGATTGCGTAGCTTATACTATAGAATCAAGCCTAACACTGTTAAACCCTAATTAGCTTATGCATATCTTATCTTTAGGTTTGTGGCATCACTCTGAGCATCGACCCCATTTGACAGCTCAGGACTGCAGGCGAGTACATTCACTGATAGTTTTTATTGTCTTGATATCTGCTATGTCCGATTCAGTCGTAGTGTCTTACTTGATTCCCAGTCACGATAGTTCACGGACTAGTATATGTTGGATCATGACATGAGATGTTGTTCCTGGATTTTCTTGGTATATATGTACATTTCCTGTCTTGTTCCATGTACTTATATAGACACCGATTCCTGAGAGGGAGTAGCTATCCTCTTAGGGAATCCCGTGTCATGACGTGTCATGTCCAGGTCCATTATACTATTCGGGGATGGAGAATTATTAGGGGTTATGTGATCAAAGCCTCCCTGTCACTATTTTGCTAGCGCCACCCTCACCTCACGTAGGGTGTAGCAGACACCCCTTGCCGGGTTATCCAGGTTGGCCGGCATGACCCTTTCCAGAGATTTTCCTGTGATTGTCGGGCCAAGTGGATAACCCTACCATGACTCCCTAGCCGATCACATTTCGCTCTAATAATTCAAATCATATTTTTCATTTATTGTCGTATATTATATTCCAGTTCAGTTTTACTTTCTGTACTTCTCACTATGCTATGATTTCATTTACTCACATGCTCTACATGCCTTTACATTGTACCTTGATTGGAGACTAAGTTCTGCTCGGAAGAAGAGTTACAACCCCGGTCCTTGTTTGGTTTAAGGGTTGTAACTCGGTTTCGAATGGTTCCCAAGTCTTCATATATCTTTGTCTTGTAGTTCATTATACTGTCTCTTATAGAATTTGTCAATTCACATGGAACTGCTGTTAGTGTTTGTACTTGCTCATTTTCCTGACAGGATACCGTTGATAATATTTTAGGAGTTGTTATACCATTAGTGGACTTCATGATGTTGCTAGCTGAGGTGGATCTCACTATTCTTCTATGTGAGTTGCCTGGTAGTTATCCTTAGTTTGCCTTATTTTCCTTCCTTATTTTCTGTCTTATGATTCCTTCTAGTAGTTTTTAGTTGTTCTTGTGCTTTAGTTATCTTTTTTGTCTTATCATCCCTAGCTGTTGTGATGTGACTAGAGTATATTTATAGTTGTAGGCCTTCTAGATGTAGTGTATATTTATTGGGTACTAGACAGCGTTCTACCGCCGATACTGCAGCGTAGGCTGGGCGTGGCCTACGTATTCGTATCCGTATATCCGGGTGCGGGTCGTGACACGTTTTTGTGGTGGCCCATACAGGTCAGTCTTTACAATTAATGCGAAGTCGTGGTAGTACTTGAGCTTTTCTGTACTACTGCGAGCCTGCCCTAGGATTAAGGTTGAGTCATGGAATATTTTAGGAATTTGGTACTCAGTCACATATTAGGAACTCTTGGTAGATTCCAGGGATGACCCCTGGGAATCTTATTTCGAACTTTTCGAAACTTTTCCCATTTGTTCTGTCCGTCCTGATTTCTGAAACATCTGTCCGTTAACAGTTTTATTCTTTCTTGGAATGAGTTGGTGGACCCCAAAGGGAAGGTATAAGTTGGACATATATCTTCTAGGTTGAGACGAGAATATGATTTGCCAGTCTCATATCAGGTTGAGATTGTTTTAGATTATATTCCAATGATTTTCTTTTATCTTGACCTAGGTAGTACCCTCGGGACTTTTCCTAAGATTTTCCTCTGAACCCTATCTCAGAAGTTGTTACGTTGTTTCTATTAACTTACCCTTGACTTGTTGTTGAATTGTAAATCTTAAATATTCTTTGTTGACCTTTGATTTTGTTTTGGATAATTCTTTTAAGAATTGAGTTAAGATATCCTGATAAATATATTTTGGACGAGGACGATGAGAACAATAAATGTCTACTTTACTTATGGAGTTTGGAATTTATCGCAGTCATATTAGCTAGCCTGACAGGGACATGGAGCCTGATTTTGGATATGCTATCCTAGTTATGGCATTTAGATTCTCTTGCAGCCATACCGGTTGGCGTGGTAAAGAATCTAGATGACATGATTATAGGGTGTATACCTTAGTTATGGACTTTATCGTTTATTGCAGCTATGCTTACTGACGTGGCGTAAATTCTAGCAGCATGGTTTTGGATAGACGTGTCTGGTTATCAGGTCGTATTTTAAATTGATTCACTTCTTTTTGACCAAATGATGAGGACAATTCATACCCTTATTTCTTGACTTATCATTCATTTCTTTTCTCATCGTATGATGATTTTCTCATCTTGCCATCATTTCCTCTGACTTGTTTAGCCATGTCTTGATTACACCAATCATCTATCTCATATCTACATATGTCATCTACACTTGAAAACTCTGAAAATTTTGAAATTTTCATATCTAAATTGTTTCTTAAATTTTGATACTATTAAGATTTTGATTCCCTTCTGTCCATGACCAATCAATTTTGGTCGTCTTGTTTATCGTGCCAAAGAGTCTTGGTCGCTGACTAGACTCTAGATGACTTCAAATTCCTTTGTGACTTGGATTTTCATCCTTGGATTCTCGTGCCCAGCCTTCGTTGATCTTATTCTCCACATTGCCCCAATTCTGATTTACTCGAAGGTTGATCAACTTAGATCGGGTTGAGACAAATTTCTTTATCATGGTTGGATTTTAATGCTATTAACTCTCGTGCATTGCCTTCTGATTTTGATCATGTTTGGATTTTGAACACTCGTGCCTAAAATTTTTCGACCTTGATTTCATTTCCTGATTACATCCAAATTCCTTGTGATTAGTCGTGCCTAGATGACTTAATTTATCTATAATCGTGCCTATATGATTCTGTTCCTATTTTGATTCTATCGTGCGGAAATTTTTCATCGTGCCTGAATAATTGTGAATTGATTATCTTAATCGTGCAAACTTGTCATTCTATTATCGTGCCTGAGTTTTTGCCTAAAACTTTCTATCTTGTTTTACCCCTACTACAACCTTAATTTCGAGGACGAAATTTCTATAAGGTGGGTAGGATGTAAGCCCCCTGAATTTCCCGAATTATTTTTTTTGAATTTTCTAATGAATTATTTTTAATAATTTATTTCTATATAATTAATTTTGATCTTTAAATGCTCTTTACCGTGACTTGGAATTTTAGAGCATCAGGGATGCCAGTCTTTGGAAACTTCCTTCTTGGAGTTTGTAGTAGACGAGATTATCTTCACAGTGATATATCATGTCCCATCCAAACTCGTTCCCTTGTGCTCCTTTTGTATCGCGCAAGTTCGGGTCAATTTAGACCATTTAAATTATTAATTGATTTTCCACTCTTTTTCTTGATCCCCATAAGCACGTTATCGTGGTTTTTTAATTTAGAGCACCAGACCTGTCTTTTTCTTGAAACCAACTTGTCATGTCTGATCTACTCGAGACGCTCTTCACCCCTGACCTTCGTGTCCCACTCAGACACTCCATTTTGTGCTCCATTTCCTTCGCGCAACTTTCGGGTCAATTTAGATCAATTTATCGTCTGCCGTAATTTGTGATTTAATTTCCAACTTAATTTCCGGGCGCGACATCGGTCCAATCCAGTCGACCCAATATATGGCCCTGGCGTGTTTTGAGCCTACTGTGCACGTACCACTTGCGCGCCATCGAATTGATTTTCCTAGTGCTCCAATTTCGTTCATGATTTTAAATAGTTTAAAATTATTATTTTAATTAAATCTTGGTCCTAAACCTGTCCGATCTTAGCCCAGTACCCGACCCAATTGGGTGTAGGCCCTACCTTGGCTACCCATACACCCCACTGATATTTTCTCATTTTTACTCTACTCAAAAATATCTCTATACATATACAAATATCTCATTATATATATACATATATATATATATATATAATATCTCTTTCTCTCTCTCCTCTACTCACCACCTCACTCTCTCTCCTTCCCTCTCACATCAGCCACACCCCAACCTGGTGGCCGAACCCCTCACCCTTCTCTCTCTCTACTTTTCTCCTTCTCTCCCTTTAAATATATCTCTCTCTCATTATATAATATATATACATACACATATCTCTCCCTCACTTCCTTCACTCCTACACACAAACACACACACACCCCTCCCCTCTCCCATCAGGACAACCCCCCCATGTGGCCGGCCTATTCTCTCTCTCTCTCTAAATATCTATTGTCTCTCTCTCTAAATATCTATCTATTCTCACTCACTCTCTCTTTCTATTTAACTTATTATACACACACTCTCTCTCTCACCCATCACCATCAACACACTCTCTCCTCTCTCTCTCACAGCCGACAAGCCCCCTCCCCTTTGCTGTACGAGACACACACCCCCACCATTCTTCTTCTTCACTTCTTCTTCTTCATTTTTCTCATTCTTCTTCATACTATTACCAACACCATCATTCTCCACCATCATCATCTTCTCCTCCACCTTCAATCTCCTCCCCTCCTCCATGGCAGCAGCCATGGGCTGCTGTTGCCGCAGCTATGGGCGCGCCCCGCGCCACCACTGCCGCGCGCCACCGCCAAGCAGTCGCCCCGCCGTCGCGCCACCGTGGGTGGCCAGCGAGCAGCAGCGCAGCGCAACGCGGCAGCAGCTGCCACAGCACCAACCGCGCGCGCGCGCCTGGGCGGCTGTTCAGCGCCGCCGCCGCCGGCGGGTGGCCGCGCGCCACCGCGTGGCCGGCCCCCCCTGGCCGGGCGCACACCCCCGCACCCTCCCGTGGCGGCCAACATCCTCCGGGACGCGCCGTCTAGGCGATTTCAACGTTTTTCTCGGAGTTCCGTCGACGCGCGCGCGGAGAAATTCCAGAATTCGTGCTCCGTCGCAGCGACTTCGTGCCGATTTTCTGGAAGATCCGACCGTTGGATCGGCGAACTCCTTGCTCCGTCTCAATCTCGGTATATACCCCTTCATCCCTCTCAAATTTCATCCGTTAATTTCGTCGTTTGATACATCAAAACCGGCCACCAAGTTGACGTTTTAATTTGTACTATTTTTGGACAGTTTTGCGACGCCAACTTCGCGGGTTCGTATCTTCGTCGTCGCAGCTCCGTTTTGTGCGCTACCAGTTCCGGTGCACAGCTGGTATAACCCTCTTCCTGCCCCCTTTAGATTTCATTTCAGTTTGAGCTTGTTAAGTCGGTCGAATTCGACGCCAAAGTTGGCCGTTCGAATTCTTAGTGTTGCACTTGTAAAATTCCATTTTTGAACCCGGGACTCCGGATTCAATTTCTGACACCACCAGTAGACTCGTGGCGTCGTTCTGGCTTGTTTTCATATAAAGTTTGCTTGATTTGGAGAACGTGGGCCCTGGCACGCATTTCGGTGCAAAGCGGGTCCCACTTTCTGGGTCAACGGGTCATTTTGAGTTCGGCTCATCGGAATCCAATTTTGGATATATCGTTGAGTTCTTATCGTCATTCTGGACTCGTTGACATATAATTTGCTAGGTTTTAGTGGACATTGGTTCCGGCACGCATTTCGGTGCAAGTCGGATACCAATATCCGGGTCAGCGGGTCATTTTGAGTTCGGCTCATCGGAATCCAATTCCGGATATACCTTTGAGTTCGTATCATCATTCTGGACTCGTTGACATATAATTTGCTGAGTTTTGAGGACATTAGCTCCGACACGCTTTTCCGTGCAAATCGGTTTCCAATGTCCTGGTCAACGGACCAATTTGAGATCGGGTCAACGGAATCCAATTCTGGATATACCGTTGGATTCGTATCGTCATTCTGGATTCGTGGACATATAATTTGTTAGGTTTTGTGCACTTTTATTTCGGCACATTTTTTGGTGCAAAGTGTGTCCAACGGCGGACATCATTTTGGCCCAAAATTATCGTTTTTGTCCCTGTGTCCAAATTGGACTTTTGGATAGGCTATCCTAACTGATTTGACCATTCTGGACACGTTGGTGATATTTATTTTATCATCCGACAACATCTGTAGGTTTTTACCCTATTATTATAATCTTTCTCCTTTGTGGTATTTTAAGAACCATCGATTCCAGTGATTTCACAACCACTGAAATTGAATGTGTTGACCCTGTAGATGTTTGTAGAGACTAGCTTTGACCCAGTTTGACCATGGTTGACTGCTTTGACTGAACGTCGAAGTAGAGTCAACATTTGACCTAGGTTAGACTAGTTTTGACCTAGAGTTGACCATAGTTGACCAGTTGACCAAAAGTCAACTGTAAGTCAACCATTGACCCAATTTAACCTAGTTTGACTTGGTTTGACTTATTGTGGCCTAGTTTGACTTAGTGGACTGAGTCTGACCTAGATTGCGTAGCTTATACTATAGAATCAAGCCTAACACTGTTAAACCCTAATTAGCTTATGTATATCTTATCTTTAGGTTTGTGGCATCACTCTGAGCATCGATCCCATTTGACAGCTCAGGACCGCAGGCAAGTACATTCACTGATAGTTTTTATTGTCTTGATATCTGCTATATCCGATTCAGTCGTAGTGTCTTACTTGATTCCCAGTCACGATAGTTCACGGACTAGTATATGTTGGATCATGACATGAGATGTTGTTCCTGGATTTTCTTGGTATATATGTGCATTTCCTGTCTTGTTCCATATACTTGTATAGACACCGATTCCTGAGAGGGAGTAGCTATCCTCTTAGGGAATCCCGTGTCATGACGTGTCATGTCCAGGTCCATTATACTATTCGGGGATGGGGAATTATTAGGGGTTATGTGATCAAAGCCTCCCTGTCACTATTTTGCTAGCGCCACCCTCACCTCACGTAGGGTATAGCAGACACCCCTTGTCGGGTTATCCAGGTTGGCCGGCATGACCCTTTCCAGAGATTTTTCTGTGATTGTCGGGCCAAGTGGATAACCCTACCATGACTCCCTAGCCGATCACATTTCGCTCTAATAATTCAAATCACATTTTACATTTATTGTCGTATCTTATATTCCAGTTCAGTTTTACTTTCTGTACTTCTCACCATGCTATGATTTCATTTACTCACATGCTCTACATGCCTTTACATTGTACCTTGATTGGAGACTATGTTCTGCTCGGGAGAAGAGTTACAACCCCGGTCCTTGTTTGGTTTAAGGGTTATAACTCGGCTTTCGAATGGTTCCCAAGTCTTCATATATCTTTGTCTTGTAGTTCATTATACTGTCTCTTATAGAATTTGTCAATTCACATGGAACTGCTGTTAGTGTTTGTACTTGCTCATTTTCCTGACAGGATACCATTGATAATATTTTTAGGAGTTGTTATACCATTAGTGGACTTCATGATGTTGCTAGCTGAGGTGGATCTCACTATTCTTCTATGTGAGTTGCCTGGTAGTTATCCTTAGTTTGCCTTATTTTCCTTCCTTATTTTCTGTCTTATGATTCCTTCTAGTAGTTTCTAGTTGTTCTTGTGCTTTAGTTATCTTTTTTGTCTTATCATCCCTAGCTGTTGTGATATGACTAGAGTATATTTATAGTTGTAGGCCTTCTAGATGTAGTGTATATTTATTGGGTACTAGACAGCGTTCTACCGTCGATACTGCGGCGTAGGCTGGGCGTGGCCCACGTATTCGTATCCGTATATCCGTGTGAGGGTCGTGACAGTCCCTGCCTCGGGTCCTAGCATGTCGTAGGCACATTTTCTAACTCATTTTGTATGAATTATTCTTTATTCACTTGGTATGTTACATTTCAAGCATGTTCAGGGTGTTACATTTCGAGCATGTTCAGGAGGTACTTGTTTATTTTACTTAGACTACTTTGATTTCAATGCAAGAACTTGCACGTGGATAGCCACCAGCAAAGCCCACTTAATCTATATGCATTGGTCGCTGGCATCACAAGCCATTTGGACATATCCCCTTGGTATTTCTCAACTTAGCGTAGGGTGATGGTTGGTACACCCCGTTAAGTCTCTTGAATATACCTTGCACTTACGTCTCCTGGTGCCCAAGCCTGCACCCAGGCAGCCCGTAAGCCCCGTTTTGATTCCACCTAGGCCGGCCTTGGTTTTCCTCCCATCGCCCGTGCCGCAGAATCCTTCCTCATGACGGCCATGGTATTCCCCCCATTGCCCATGCCGTTTGTCCACGACCATTTCGTATTGTCTTGTCATTTTAACTTAACGGCTATCTCCGAGCCGTAGACTAACCCTTAGCCATAATGCGTTATCGACCAGGTTGGCGTCCGTGCAACGCGGGTAGCGAGCCCCATTGTACGTGCCCGTCACACCTGTCGCTAACCATTCTTTTCATTCTTATCTTTCATGTATTCTTTCTTCCATTTCTTTCTTTCACTTGTTCGTTCGTTCATAGATTCAATCATGTATTCATTCATTCATTCATTCATTCATTTATTCACGCATTACGCAACTTCCAGTGTGGAAGTCGCCTTTGCGACCCATCGGTCCTATAGCCTTTCAATGTTGCTATACTCTACTCGGAACGACTACATTGATAGTCTTCCCGTTTCATTGTTGTAATCCATTCATTGTTTTATTGTTGGTCGCATAAGGAACATAAACGTAAGCTTGTGCCTTAGCACGAGCGTGGAGCGCGGTACGAGAGTTCATATTTTCCAAGTTCCTTTCCATATTCTATACAAGCATACAAGATGGGATTATTCCCTTAGCTAGGTGCGTTGAGTCATTTATTAGCATGTGCAGGGTTATCGCCTAGCGATTCTCGTGATAGTTTTCGTATTGTTATGTATCTAGGCTAAGCAAAGATGGGTTCATCGGAGCCACCCACCTTAGCGATGTTCGCATCGGCCGAGCGATACTCCGAGCGTGCCTTTGAAAGTCTAAGTCTGGATTCCTCTTGACGGGCCAATGTAAGCCTTGCATCGATTCTTCATCAGGTCGATGCCAACTCTTCGGGTCGACGGCTCGTTTGAGTCGTTGTACTTGCCGTTTGAATCGGCATTCCGCTAGGGCAGAGCGGGTCGTTACATAATACACCACTCAAAATAAGTCTCGTCCTCGAGACTTTCTGAGTGCAGGTCATCCTACCATTCCTTAACTCGTGTCGTCGTATTTCTTAGATAATTTCATCGAACGGCTCTATCGTTCGATGGCATCGAACCATGCTCGGTTATCCTTCCAAGTTTTATGTCGCATGTGTTTAGTGAATTTTATTGGATGACTGTCCATTCATTTTAGACTTGATGGTACTTATTCAATTCAAGTGTTTCTTCGTCTTGGTTGCTATTTCTTCGTGTCATGGGACTGAAATATTCGCACGAGGCACGTTGTAACTCGTCAAATGCGAGTGTCGAAGGCTGAGGCAAACTCACTTTCGTTTATCTCGGTCATCGAGATGACCCGATTCGCTTCTCAAGCGTTCGTGTACACGAAATCAGTATGATTTCTACTTAGCGGGGTCGACCAAGTCTATGTAATTTTTGTCTGATTCAAGACCACGTATTGTACTATCATCGAGTATATTTTTCTATCAATGGTTCAATTCGTTATACCAACTTTTACTTGCACGATATCGATTCCATATCATTCACTTGTTTAGGGCCAATCTCATTATCGTTCACGCACACTCCGCTCACACGTTTCTTGGATTCTGAGCCACGCTCGTACTAGTATCGATCTTTTACTTAACGCAATTTCAAGATCTTCGACACTCTTCCATTCCTTAAGTCTTGCTTGAACTCAATGTATCACTTGGCTGGATCGTGCACGCATTCCAAGTGTCCCCAAAATACATGCATTCAACCAAGCCGCATGATCTAGAAATTTGTTATTCTCATTCGAGTCGCATCGTGCACATACTCAAGCGTCCCTGAAATATATGCATGTCAGCCGAATCTCGGGAGGGGTATTCCTATATTCGTGATTCACATTATCTATCCATGCCAATCCTCAAGATCAATCTTTCGATTGATAACTCATGAAACAGGACGTCTCGCCTAACCGCTAGGCCATCTTTTTGAGGCTAAGTCAATGTCAGGATTGGAATCATAGTTCCCCAACAATAATGCAAACATTGACCCCAATCCTAGGGTCAAACCAAAGTCGGTAGTACGAGATTTTCTATCCAAGCTCGAGTCACTCAGATTTCTAAACATCGAGCACGATCACCTATTCGCATCAAGGCATTCGTCGCGCAGCGCAACGAATTTAAATCCATTCAAATCACTAAATCGACATACTTCACACATCCATTCTAACCAATTCATGTATTCGATCATGAGTTCATCTAGCTTTGACAATATGTTGCGCCCCAATCTCACGCGAGTCCGATTATCCACTGTGGTTCATGAATCACCATGCAACGCTTCCGTGGAATAATCATTCTCATCGGGGCGTAACTCTTGCTTGCATCTAGACTAATTCAATCTCGATACGCGGATTGGACCTACGCAATCTTTAAATTCGATCGTCATGCACGCTAAGTCATTTTTGAGTCCACCTTCACGTCAAACCACAAGTCGAAGCACACAAATTGCCACGCCATGCTAGTTCAATCACCCTCGCTGTATGAATCACCATACCAGCGCTCACGCGGAGTGATCGCCCGGCGCGATGCATGTGTGAGGCTGGAGTTGCACTCGCATAAGACAAGAATATCGACGTTAGGGTTATCATCGAAGCAAATCCAAATATTTCATTTTCATCCAAGCCAAGATCGATAGTCCATTCGTCATTTCGTTCAACTAGAAAATCCTCAAGCCACGTCTATATTTTCCTCGACACGTTTTAATATCCCGAGTATAGCATCCGTTAGAACAATGACATTTTGCACGATCGTCATTCGCCGAGTCAGAGTACCCCCGAGTTATCGCATATCGATCTTTGATATACCTCAATACCAACGACGATATGCGTAACCTGACGATCTTCCTTTGCAACCAATTTTGAATCGTACGACTGATGCTATTGTTCGAACTGGATATACCACAATTCCATTCGATTCACTCCAAGATCAAATTCGATCGCTATTCCTCAAGTTAGTTTCAATATGTTCTCCAAAACTCAAGTCACATTTCGTTGGACGCAATCCGAAATCACAAGTGCTATCCTCTAGCTTCCTCGATCGAGACATACATCTTTATTCATCGTTCCGAGTCGTTTTCTAACTTGTGTTGTCCATTGACAAGTTGTCCGAACGATATCTTGTTCGGGACATTCGAAGTCACGACCAACTAAGCGTGACGCGTTCTAAGGCTTTGCGCGATCGCATTGCCTCGCCGACATACTTGTAATCCTCAATATTCGCTCGAACAATTTTTAAGACAAACCATACACCACTCGGATTCGAGCCACTCGACTAGTCGTCGACACTCATTCTTATTCTTCTTCGAACCTATCACATACACCACTCGAATTCAAGCCATACGATCTAGTCCTCAATCACGTTCGCGTCATGCGCTAAGACATCCTTCAGATTCGTTCGACGAATCTCTAGCGTAATCGCTCACGTCGCCTCGACATACTAATTCGTTCGCACTAATCCTCAAAATCCAAATCAATCTTCCGTGCATGCCTAAGCGTTAGATTGATAGCGTTGCTATCGATATACAGTCTAAGTGTATCTCCGTTCCCGATCGAGCGGTACTTAATATCGCTCGTAACTCGATTGCACCAGGAGTCGAGGTGCGCGATACGCGGGCCAAGTTGTGCCGCATAACCATCCCGTACGGGCTATACTTCGAGTTTGCACGCTCACTTGCTAGGGTCAACGTCGGACTAGTTAGGCACGCACGTGACTCGTTAACTTTAGCATGAGTTTTCTATCGAGTCAAGTTTGCGACGTTCGGCACAAAGGCTGTCGTCTATCGATCCTGTTCAACCGAGTACTTGTACGAGCTTTTGAAAATATTAGACTTATTGTATGGAACATCCCAAGGCACAATGAGAGAGAGCGTACACTTCTTTTGTTTTCGACCGAACTTTCAAAACTGAGAAATCGACGTGAAGTCCAAGGACGTAAAGCCGTACTCTGATACCAATCTTTCACGCCCCGCTCCCGTAGGAGCGATCATCCTCGCTAAGACGTGATGCCGCATGGGCCTAGGTTGCGCCCGTGCAAGGCCAAGTCCAGAAACGGCCGATTTGAGCTAGGCCACAGAGTCGCACAGAGTGTCCCCATTGCAGCGGAAAGTAAAATGAACACAAGTTGAAGCGAATTCAAACTCTTTTATTGATATTCAAGAAGTTCACAAGCGGCACTAGGCCGAGTTTACAAGTTTCTCATGCTCTCTCTCTCTGAAACATAAAAGGCGTGCCAAGTGGCTTACAAACATGGAATGATTCATGGCGATATTCCGATACATTATGTCCCATATAGGGTGGTTCAGCTTCTTGCAACGTCCTAAGGCCCCAGAGTTGGCTCCGCGCCTTAACACGTTCGAAGAAAGCTCCGCACCCGCCGGCGTCTCCTGCATCCTGCAAGCAGACTGTGGGGTTATCAGTACATTGTTATGTATTGGTGGGGAGGCTAGCTCGCCCATAATGCTATCACTACCAAACACGTTCCATTTACTTTTGTGCACCGTCTATCATTGATTGTCTTTCTAATCTTGCCTTAGGATCAGTTTCATGGCATAGCTCACCCACAATGCTATCATTACCAAACACGTTCCATTTACTTTTGTGCACCGTCTATCATTGATTGTCTTTCTAATCTTGCCTTAGGATCAGTTTCATGGCATATTTCATAACCTATTTCGTGTTGCCTAATTCGAGTGTCGCATGAAAATACATACACGACTTACCCATACTTACCGTCCGGCCTTCCCTGTCCAAAGTAAACCAAGTTAGTCAACAATTCATAAGGAATAACTTAACGTGTCTTATGTAAACTTTCAATATCAAGAGCGTGTCCCTGCCTCGGGTCCTAGCATGTCGTAGGCACATTTTCTAACTCATTTTGTATGAAATACTCTTTATTCACTTGTTATGTTATATTTTAAGCATGTTCAGGTTGTTACATTTCAAGCATATTCAGGAGGCACTTGTTCATTTTACTTAGACTACTTTGATTTCAATGCAAGAATTTGCACGTGGATAGCCACCAGCAAAGCCCACTTAATCTATATGCACCGGTCGCTGGCATCACAAGCCATTTGGACATATCCCCTTGGTATTTCTCAACATAGCGTAGGGTGATGGCTGGTACACCCCGTTAAGTCTCTTGAATATACCCTGCACTTACGTCTCATGGTGCCCAAGCCCG
The DNA here is from genome assembly GCA_029216955.1 of Iris pallida. Taxonomy (NCBI): domain Eukaryota; kingdom Viridiplantae; phylum Streptophyta; class Magnoliopsida; order Asparagales; family Iridaceae; genus Iris; species Iris pallida. Next base: position 819,823 of record JANAVB010022998.1, on the reverse strand, counting down.
CACCCAGGCAGCCCGTAAGCTCTATTTTGATTTCGCCTAGGCCGGCCACGATTTTTCCCCCATCGCCCGTGCCGCAGAATCCTTCCTCATGACGGCCACGGTATTCCCTCCATCGCCCGTGCCGTTTGTCCACGACCATTTCGTATTGTCTTGTCATTTTAACTTAACGGCTATCTCCGAGCCGTAGGCTAACCCTTAGCCATAATGCGTTATCGACCAGGTTGGCGTCCGTGCAGCACGGGTAGCGAGCCCCGTTGCACATGCCCATCACACCTGTCGCTAACCATTCTTTTCTTTCTTATCTTTTATGTATTCTTTCTTCCATTTCTTTCTTTCACTTGTTCGTTCGTTCATAGATTCAATCATGTATTCATTCATTCATTCATTCACGCATTACGCAACTCCCAGTGTGGGAGTCGCCTTGGCAACCCATCGGTCCCATAGCCTTTCAATGTTGCTATACTCTACTCGGAACGACTATATTGATAGTCTTTCCGTTTTATTGTTGTAACCCATTCATTGTTTCATTGTTGGCCACATAAGGAAAATAAACGTAAGCTTGTGCCTTAGCACGATCGTGGAGCGCGGTGCGAGAGTTCACATTTTCCAAGTTCCTTTCCATATTCTATACAAGCATACAAGATAGAATTATTCCCTTAGCTAGGTGCGTTGAGTCATTTATTAGCATGCGCCGGGTTATCGCCTAGCGATTCTCGTGATAGTGTTCGTATTGTTATGTGTCTAGGCTAAGCAAAGACGGGTTCATCGGAGCCACCTACCTTAGCGATGTTCGCATCGGTCGAGCGATACTCCGAGCGCGCCTTTGAAAGTCTAAGTCTGGATTCCTCTTGACAGGCCAATGTAAGCCTTGCATCGATTCTTCATCAGGTCGATGCCAACTCTTCGGGTCGACGGCTCGTTTGAGTCGTTGTACTTGTCGTTTGAATCGGCGTTCCGCTAGGGCGGAGCGGGTCGTTACACAGTATACACTAGCGGTCTAGTCGTCGGCAGTGGCCCCGGCTCTAGCAGTTCCAGGCTAGGGCATTCTACTTCTACGCCGCCAGTACCGTCGAGTATTCCAGAGGCCGACCCCACTATTGAGGAGGAGGCCGAGGCCGAGGCCAACTCCGAGGGCGAGGGCGAGGGCGAGGGCGAGGGCAATGGTGAGGCCCACGCCGAAGGCGAGGCCGAGGTCGAGGGGCAGGCTGCGGGCAGGGGCAGGGGCAGGTGGCGGGGCAAGGGCAGGCTGCCGCTCCCGTTTGAGACAGATCCTCCGTGTCGCCCGGAGGGAGATCTGAGGTTGGAGATTTGGGCCTGTACTCGGGCCAGGCGGTAAGTAAAATTGTTATATTTAATTTGTTTAAATTTATTATAAACTTGTTTAATAAATTTTAATTTCCATTTTCAAGGTATTATCCCTCCTTTGTACACCGGTCGCTGGGTACGTTCCTGCGATAAAACTATGGGGGGCCCTGGATCAACTAGAGGGATGTCCCGGCCGACAAGAAGGCCTTCCGGTTTGAGCACTTATCGGTACGTAAAAGTTTATTTACTTTTAACATTTAATATGTTATGTTATAACTTACGTACTACTATAATTTTTTCAGCGGACTTACTTCTTTTCTCCCCACCATGTCGTTGCTGTCGAGTCTATTTTGTCCAGCATCGCCAGCAAGCTCATTAGGGACACGATCCCCGACCAAAAGGATCGCGAGCGCCGGGGATAGCCTATTCTAGGTTGGATCTCTGCCGCCGATTGGGCGGCAATGAAGAGGAGATTCAAGGAGGGAACCTACAAGGAGAAGTCCGCGAAGAACAAAAGAGCACGACAGACGGGGTCGCCGTGGTGTGGTGGGTCACGGTTCATCATGAATTTCTTCACTCATATGGTACATATCTCGCTGTATACCCATAATTAATACTTTATAGTAATATATTTCTTTCAACTTAACTGACAAATCATATAATTATTTCGTAACAGGTTGACTCGGGAGAGGACCCGAATATGGTGACCTTGTTCCTCTCTACGCACACGAAGGGGGAGCGGTTCGTCGACGACAAGGCTCGGCACACCTACTAAGTTTTACTTAATGCTAGTTCATTACTATTAATTTTTAGTTACGTAGAGAATTCATATAGATGATGTTATACGTAAGTTTTACTTAATGCTAGTTCATTACTATTATTTTTTAGTTACGTAGAGAATTCATATAGATGTTATTTCTAGGCCGAGTTTTTGAGGCTTAGGGAGGCCGGGTCGACACAGTCAGAGGAAGCTGGAGCTAGTACCTCCCAGCAGCCCCCGGCTGCCGTAGCTCAGTCAGATGACGAGCTGTGGATGAGGGCCGTTGGTGGCATGTATAGGGGTACGTACTATGGTATGGGCTCCTATGGTGCCTTTATTGCATCACAGGCCTCTAGGACCGCCACTAGTGTGCCCGGCCTCGCACAGACTGAGGAGTCACTGTTTGTCTAGTAGAGTATCGATGTGCAGATTGCAGCTCTGCGTGACGAGATGCTGTAGAGGATGGCGGCATCGCAGTCGCAGTCGTAGCCGTATACAGATGATCCTACACTCATCTCACATTTTGAGAGGCTTGAGGAGACGACTGAGGTGCTGCGACAGATTTCTCGCGCTATGCAGGAGACTATGCTGCGGTTGGTCGAGTAGATGCAGCAGTTCCGCGAGATGGCTACGGAGCGACTATCTGGTATGCCGGGAGCATCGTCTACATCCGACGGTGCACGGAAGGACATGCTCGTCAGCCTGTCATCGGAGGAGTATTAGACGGTCCTTGCGTTGTGACGGCAGTCATCTGGTGGCACTCCTCCTCTAGCTCCGGCTCCAGCTCTAGGCGATCAGTAGTTTTATTTTTGCATTTTCGGACTTTGTACTCTACAATTTTACTTTGTACGTATTTGAGGATATTGACTTTGTTCTTTATATTTTTACCTTATATTATTCGTTGAATATATTATTTATTTTTTATATATTTTGTCTATTCTGAAATGTATTGTGCGTGCTGGTGTTGAGTGTTCCACCAAAGGGTTCGACGAACCCAGGTGTATTACTGCATTTTGGATTCTGGATTTCTGTTGGATTCTGTATTTTGCATTTTGGATTCTGTATTTTTTTTATTTTTTCCAATTTAGCGACGTTTACATACGTCGTTACGATTTAGCGACGTTTATATACGTCGCTAAAAATGTCGCTAAATTGCTGACGTGGCAGACAATCTGATTTCACCACATCGTCGCAAAAACGTCGCTAATGTGTCGCTAATCGGCAACCACAAAGAAACGTCTCAAATAACGTCGCTATTTAGCGACGTTATAACCGTCGCTAATTTACGTCGCCATAGCGACATTTTTTTTGATTAGAGACACTTTTTTCGTCGTTTCCAAAACATCGCTAACTTAAGTTAGCGGCCAAAAGTGAGCGACGTTTTGGCCGAGATTAGCGACGTTTATAAACGTCGCTAATCTGACAAATTTTTATAGTGACACCCGGCTACCATTTGTTCGTTTTCGCTAGCCGAACCCCCTTAGCACACTCAGGCTACCTTTGCTCGTTCTCGCTAACCGAACACCCTTAGCACACTCTGGCCGACTACCTTTGCTTGTTCCAGCTAACCGAACAACGTTAACACAATACGGCTACCTTTGCTCGTTCCCGCTAACCGAACAACCTTAGCACACTCTGGCTACCTTTGCTCGTTCCAGCCAGCCGAGCACCTAGGAGATCCAATATATTGTTATCTCGATCCATTCGACCACATAACCAAGTCAGACGCGTTCATCCACACCACAATTGTGTGCCAACCATAATACCTTGCTCTACCTTGGGCTCGTCAAACACACCTTTGAAGCCAATTCTTGTAGTTGATGCTCTTAATCCACCTTAAGAAGAGCCCGTATAATTCGATTATACACATAAACGTTCAGCACCATCTGTATCGAACCAATTAGAGCCGCTCAAACCAGCCTCGTAACCAAGGGCTATGATACCACTAGTTGGCACTATAAGAAAAATACCTTGTTATAATGCTTGCAAAGAAGCTATTACAACGGTTCATATATAAGCGTTAGAGGATTCCAAGAACATCGCATGACAGTTTTGAAGAGTTTTTGGCTTATTATCACGTTTTTTAATATAAATGTTATATATTGTTTATACATTTACAACAGTTCTATATTCGGACGTCATAAAAAGTTCCAAATTTTTTTCATTCCCCGCCTCAGCCTCCGACCTTTTTTCGTTTGCATTCAAATACACACTGTCACGCCCCAGTACCGAAATACGCAGACGGACTAGGCCAGCTACTCCATATGAGGTACGTAACGTCATACGACGATCGTGGCTGTCGAGAGACTAGGGGGTACATGCTACAATCAAGTCTCCTATGGTCCCACAGAGCTCTATGTCTCAATCAATCAAATCACATCAGCAAATAAATGAACATTAAAGATAAAGCAGTAAGGCGTCCCCGACGCTTCATCAAAATGGTCATGAGAGACTAGCTTTATAATTTAGCTATCTCGGAGAGTCAGGAGTACAAAATTATACACAGCTGCAGTCTGTTTAATTACAATTAAGTACTGACACAAAATATCAAGTGATTCGGCTAACAGGTGCCGGTGGCTAAACGCCGCAAAAGTATAAGCAGGAGTGGTGGAGAAGAAACCCACTCGAGTCCCTGAACCGCCATGCTCCTAGTATGCACCATGGGTGTCAGGGAGGAAGATCGTGTCCTCAGGCTCTGCTACGGGATCTGGCCAAACAAAACCAGCGGGGTCAGCCCCGAATAGCAAATACCGCCAAAGGGGCACAAGAGTTAAGATTAACAACCCAGTTAATAGAATGATTGATAATAGTAATACTTATGCTACTATTATAGGGTAGCGCAAGATCCTCGAACCCATATGGCACCCTTACAACCAAACAAGGACAAAAGGTGCCGCATGGAGTCGGGACGTGTCGTACTCTATAACTTTCACATAAGTTAAAAGGTATAAACAATAAAATCTCCTGATCGTGACTTCGGTCGATAGCCTATCGCAGCACAATAACCAACCCAACAATCAAACAAGAACATGGGTTGGATCATGTACCATGATAGACCATGTTCCTCAGTCATTCACAGAAGTAGCACTTCACAACCAGAATAAGTCTTCCGTTCATAACTTCGGTCCGCAGCCTATCACGGTACGTAACCAACCCAACAATCAAACAAGAACATGGGTTGGATCACGTGCCATGACAGTCCGCTTCCCTCAGTTATTCACGGAAGGTATTAGGATACAAGCAAGTCGTTTTCACGGCCAATCAAGTCTACGAGTTTCTAGTGGGACGAGGTTATCCTTGCGTCATATTATTAGGAAATCCTCAGATCGTATCTTTCCAGCAAGGCTAGCCAACCCAGGGGTTCGCGTAGACAGGTGTTATTGAGCACAGGTCCCTCGTAAGGCCACCTTGCCAAAACATATATTATATAGCAGGAATTAATCGGATACAGTCATCCACTCGTTGCAGATGACACAGTATCCGTGGAGACCAGCCGGCGCGTCAAGACAATATCTCAAGGCGGCTGGTGTAACACGATCTCGGGATTCCGCCCTCCCCATGCATCTAGTATATTTAGTTGTCTAGTTTAACCCTAGGTGAAATCTTGGACTCACATGCTGTAGCCTGCATGATTATCCTCCTAAAGTCGTACTTTAGTACGAGTACCCCAAAGAGGATCCATGTTAATCATTATGTCAACATGTGCTACCCTCCTTAGTGTAATGCATCATTGTAAATACGCCACGTGGAGTTACGAGTCATTTGTCGAGCATGAACAAGAACTGGAACATTCAGGTACATGTATCAGGCAGGAACACTTTGTTCTTCGGGGTCACATTAGTGCTCATATCATGCTCGGGACAAAAGGCGTAAGGATATAAAATGGGCATAAAATATCTAATAAAAATATCAAAAGCGTACGCACAAAAGCACGCACGCTCAAGGGGTAAAAGTCACGCTGGCTCACTCAAGACAGCGTGCGTGAAAAAGTCACGCAAGCTCAAGGGAAGAGCTGCATAAAAAGTCACGCAAGCTCAAGGAAAGAGCTGCGTGAAAAGTCACGCAAGCTCAAGGGAAGTGCTGCGTGAAAAGTCACGCAAGCTCAAGGGAAGAGCTGCGTGAAAAGTCACGCAAGCTCAAGGGAAGAGCTGCGTGAAAAGTCACGCAAGCTCAAGGGAAGACACGCTTCCAACAGGAAGCGTGCTCAACAGGAGCACACTGTTCACTGTCTTCTCCAAACAGCAAGAACACCAAGGCTGAACCCAAACTTCAAAGCATCGTAACTTGGCCATCCGAACTCCAAATCCGGATTTCCAAAGTTCCAACTTGGGTGAAACTGAATGCTCTTCCACATGGAAGCATCAAAAACCCATAAAATCTAACTTAAGTAGATCAAACCATGCAAAATCCGAAAATGAATAAAACCTAGATCTACAAAAATTGAAGCTTCAAAATAGAAATTTCCAAGTTCTAAACTAGTATAGATTGAGGAGAAGAACATGTTTTGGCAAATAGTTTTATAAGAAATCATTGATAAAAGTATAGATCCATCTCTTGAGCAAGTTGGTACTTGTCTTGGTTGGTGGAGGAAGTAAATGAGAGAGTAAATGAGAGGAAGTAAATGAGAGGAGAGAGAATGAGATGAGTTATATATAAAGATCTTGGACCCATGGGTTCATGATGAACCAAAGGGTTCAAGATGAACCATTGGTGAACCAAGAATAGGTTACCCAAATGAGCCAAAACTGTAGGCCCAAATGCAGAGAATAAATTAGGAAATAATATTTTGTCGAATATTTTTGAAAAATGCATGAAGAAATACTGCATAATAAATATCGTATAAATACAAGGTAAATACAACTATGTCGGAATACGTATTAAAATACGTATTCCAGGATCGGGGAGTGACATCTCTACCCTTCTTAGAAAAATTCCGTCCTCGAAATTCCAGCCAAGACAGGATAGTGAAATCAGGGTAAGCAAGGCACAATCATATATAAGTTAACTATCATAGCAGTTATTATCATACATCACAAAGTGCAGAACAAGCAAGTGCAGATAAGCATGGAATCGTGTCAATAAGGTACAAAAATATACCTTATTAGTCAAACAAATACGGATACCGAGATCTGATCTCGTCCTCGCGCTCCCAGGTTGACTCTCCCGGAGAGTGATGGTTCCAAGAAACACGGAGAAGGTTTATCGTCCGATTCTTGAGTACCTTCTCTCGTCGGTCTAAAATAGATACGGGTTGTTCCTCGTAAGTTAGGTCAGTACCAACGACTAACTCAGAATGATCGAGGACATGACTCGGATCCGGGACATACCCACGTAATTGGGATACATGAAACACATCATGTATGCCAGTTAACGAAGGCGAAAGGGCAAGTCGATATGCCACATCGCCTACCCGAGCGAGAATCTTAAAAGGACCCACGTATCTTGGACTAAGCTTTCTTCGGGTTCCAAATCTGATGATACCCCGAGTAGGCGAGATCCGCAGAAATACTTGGTCGCCAGCTCTAAACTCTAGAGGCCTACGATGCTGATCTGCCCAATGGCGATGTCGGTCCTGTGCAACTCGGAGGCGCTCTCTGACCAACTTAACTATCTCCACAGTCTGCGTGATCATCTCTGGCCCCAACAACTTCCGTTCTCCGACGTCGTCCCATGCCAAAGGGGACCTGCACTTCCTTCCGTACAATACTTCGAACGGGGCCATCTGAATGCTAGCCTGATAGCTGTTGTTATAGGAGAACTCCACTAGATGAAGGTGATCCTCCCAAGATCCGCCAAAATCTAAGGTACACGCCCGTAGCATATCTTCTAACGTCTGAATGGTTCTTTCTAATTGCCCGTCGGTTTGTGGATGATAAGCAGTACTGAATCTTAACTTGGTTCCCAAACTTTGGTGTAAGCTCCACCAAAAATGGGAAGTAAACCACGTATCCCGATCTGATACTATACTAACTGGAACACCGTGCTGCCTTACTATCTGCTTCATGTACATTTCTGCTAACTGCTCAGTGGTCTGTCCAACTCGGAAGGGAAGGAAATGAGCGACCTTCGTGAGTCGATCTACTATTACCCAGACTGCATTCTTACCAGTCGGGGATCTAGGTAAACCGGTCACAAAGTCCATCGTGATGTGCTCCCATTTCCATTCTGGGATAGAAAGCGGCTGTAGCAACCCTGCTGGTCTCTGCTGCTCGGCTTTCACCTGCTGACATACAAGACACTTGGATACAAATCTCGCTATCTCTCTTTTTATGCCATTCCACCAAAAGTACTGCCTGATATCTCGATACATCTTCGTTCCTCCTGGATGAATGGAGTAAATAGAACTATGAGCTTCGGACATAACTTCTTGCCGAAGGTCTCCACTCGGTACACAGAGTCTGTTTCCAAACCTGAGCGTACCATCTTCATGAATCGCTAACTCCTTCCTACGGCCTGATTCACACTCCGACCGCAACTTCTGAATCTGTGGATCTCCGGCTTGTGCTGCCCTTATCCTCTCTACTAAGGTTGACTGAATCTGCATACTGGTCATTCTTCCTATATCCCTTGGCAAAACTACTTCGATTCCCATACTCTGAAGGTCTTCTAAAATATGCCTCTGCGAGGTCAAGATAAAGGCACTGTCTCTCCTACTCAGTGCATCTGCAACTATATTCGCCTTGCCTAGATGATACTGAAGATCTAAATCAAAATCCTTCAGTAGTTCTAACCATCTTCTTTGCCTCATGTTCAAATCTCGCTGCGTGAATACGTATTTCAAACTCTTATGATCAGTATAGATCTCTACCCGATCTCCATATAAATAATGCCTCCATAACTTGAGTGAAAACACCACAGCTGCTAACTCCAAATCGTGAGTCGGGTAATTCTTCTCATGGTCTCGAAGCTGCCGAGACGCATATGCTATCACCTTTCCGTGCTGCATCAATACACATCCAAGACCCTTCCTAGATGCGTCACAATATACTGTAAAGCCTCCTGCTCCTACTGGAAGCGTCAAGATCGGGGCTGAGATCAATCTCCTCTTCAATTCTTCAAATGATGCCTGACAGCTAGCTGACCAAACAAACTCTACGTCCTTGTGCGTCAAACGTGTTAAGGGCGAAGAGATCTTGGCAAAGTCCGCCACGAACCTTCTGTAGTAACCAGCTAATCCTAAAAAACTTCGCACTTCTGCAACCGTTCTCGGGACTGGCCAATGCTCTACGGCCTCAATCTTCTTCGGATCTACTGACACTCCTGTCCCAGAAATTACATGCCCCAGGAACGAAATGTGATCTAACCAGAATTCACACTTGTCGAGCTTCACATAAAGTTGATGCTCCCTCAATGTCTGTAAGATAGTCCTAAGATGTTTCTCATGCTCCTCTTCACTGCTGGAATAGACAAGAATGTCATCTATGAACACCACCACAAATTTATCCAAAAACGGCAGAAAGATGCGGTTCATTAAATCCATGAATACTGCGGGGGCGTTGGTGAGTCCAAAGGGCATTACTAAAAACTCATAATGCCCATATCTAGATCTGAATGCTATCTTCGGTATGTCTTGCTCCCGGACTCTTACTTGATAGTATCCCGACCGAAGATCGATCTTGGAAAAGACGCTGGCCTTGCTCAACTGGTCAAACAGGTCATCAATTCTTGGTAGCGGGTACTTATTCTTCACTGTTACTGCATTCAGCTTGCGGTAGTCGATGCACATCCTCGTCGACCCATCCTTCTTGGGAACTAGAATCACTGGCGCGGCCCAGGGCGATTTACTGTCTCGGATGAATCCCTTAGACTTCAACTCTTCTTCATGTTGATACAACTTATCCTGTTCTGACGGTGACATTCGGTAAACTCTGTCTGCAATAGGCCTCGTTCCAAGGTTCAACTCAATGCTAAATTCTACCTCTCTGACTGGGGGTATCCCTGGGAGCTCATCAGGGAAGACGTCGAGAAAATCTTCGACCACTCTCGGAGTCTGTCCTGGCTCTGACACTGCTGCTGAGATGATGCCTCCGGCCTGATTCTTTAAGGTTCGAGTAAAGATGAACTGTTCCATCCCAGGAACGCTGAATATGACCCTACCTCCTCTACAATCAATTGTCGCATGACTGTCTCTCAACCAGTCCATGCCAAGAACAACATCAAAATTCCCCATAGGGAATTCAATCAATGATGCGGGCAGTAAATGCCCACACACCTCCACCGAACATGAAAAACGCACTCTGCTAACTTCTACGAGCCCATTGCCGGTGAGTATATCCATCCTCTCCGGCAATGCCTCAAACTCTAATCCAATCCGTGTAGCATATTGTGCAGAGATGAATGAATGAGTAGCGCCTGAATCAAATAATGCTACAGCGGGAAATGAGGTGACGAGAATTTTACCTGCCACCATGTCACTAGACGCTAGAGCCTCTCCCAAGGTCAATGTGAGAGCCTGGCCCCGCGGAGCCCCTTGTTGTGGCCTTCCTCGACCATGCTGTTGCTGCCTCTGAGGGCCTTCGGCTTCCTGTGCCTGGCGGAACATCTGAGCCTGCGTTGGTAGACGCTGGGCTAGGGGCCTTACTGCTAATTCTGGCCCTCCACTCGGGGTTGCCACTGGAGCTGGCAATGCTGGAAACTGCTGAGCTGGCCCTCCTGGCCTCTGCATCATAGGACAAGTGGAGATACGGTGGTCTGAACTACCACACCTCAAGCATAAGCCATTCGCTGACCGACACACCTCCCTCGTGTGCCCTGCATTCCCACAGAATGTACAGCCTTGGGGTGCTCCCTGACGCTGCTGCTGGTTTCTGGGCTGATGATGCTGAACTGGTGCTGTATTAGTTGACACGGCCGTCCTCCGCGGCGCTCCTGCATCATGAATACGTACACCGGGTGCTGGTGCCGATGTTCGCTGCACTGTTCCTCCTCCAACCTGGAAATGAGATCTCTTCTGACCTCCTGTCCTTGATGCCAACCTCTGCTGGGTAAGCTCGTGCCTCCGAGCGGCCGTCAAAACAGCGTCAAACGTCTGGTAGTCGTGTCCTTCCACAAGCTGTAATAGTTCCAAATGAAGTCCCTGCTGGAACCTTATAGCTTTCTCTGGCTCCGTTGCCACCATTGCTGGTGCGAAACGGCACAATCTGCAGAACTCTACTGCATACCCATCTACGGTCTTGCCTGCTTGCTTGATCTTGAAGTACCAGTTTGACCTGATCAACCTTCTCATCATCTGGAACCTTGGCTGCCACAAGAATGGCTTCGATGTCTTGAATCCATGCATCCGCAGTGATGGCATCCTCCGTGCCATCAAAATACCTCGGTTTCAAGCGACGAAACCTTCCTGATGCTCCCGAGTCAGCCCCGATACTCCTCTCAAGAGCTAACTGAATCCCTTGGTTCAGCAACACGTTCTGCTCCTGCTGCCGAGTCTGTTGCTGTTGGTTAGTGACAAGAAACCCTTGGATGATCTCCAGGAGTGCTACGACATCTGGTACTGCCGCCGCTGCTGGTGCTGCCGGAGTTTCAATAACCTGCGGCTGCACTGCCTCTGGTTCCATTTCTGCTCGTGCCTGTACTGGAGAAGGTTCTCTCCCCTATTGTTGTCCAGTCGAGCCATGCTCTTGCTGCTCTTCCTCATGGGCCTCACCCGCTACTGAGAATGAAGCACCCCTATAGAGAAGAATATAAGATTATCAAGTCCGGACGAGGAAGATTTCGAGGATGCAAGTCAGGTTAGAGATCAAGGCAAGGACAGAGAATTCGAAACAGAATTTCAAGGGAATCAAGTTTTGATTGAGACTCCTAATAATTTGCAATACACCACAAGTCTGAAAATCAGACCTGCATGGGCCACCACTAAAATCTTGTCACGCCCCAGTACCGAAATACGGAGACGGACTAGGCCAGCTACTCCATATGAGGTATGTAACGTCATACGGCGATCGTGGCTGTCGAGAGACTAGGAGGTACATGCTACAATCAAGTCTCCTATGGTCCCACAGAGCTCTATGTCTCAATCAATCAAATCACATCAGCAAATAAATGAACATTAAAGATAAAGCAGTAAGGCGTCCCCGACGCTTCATTAAAATGGTCATGAGAGACTAGCTTTATAATTTAGCTATCTCGGAGAGTCAGGAGTACAAAATTATACACAGCTGCAGTCTGTTTAATTACAATTAAGTACTGACACAAAATATCAAGTGATCCGGCTAACAGGTGCCGGTGGCTAAACGTCACAAAAGTATAAGCAGGAGTGGTGGAGAAGAAACCCACTCGAGTCCCCGAACCGCCATGCTCCTAGTATGCACCATGGGTGTCAGGGAGGAAGATCGTGTCCTCAGGCTCTGCTACGAGATCTGGCCAAACAAAACCAGCGGGGTCAGCCCCGAATAGCAAATACCGCCAAAGGGGCACAAGAGTTAAGATTAACAACCTAGTTAATAGAATGATTGATAATAGTAATACTTATGCTACTATTATAGGGTAGCGCAACATCCTCGAACCCATATGGCACCCTTACAACCAAACAAGGACAAAAGGTGCTGCATGGAGTCGGGACGTGTCGTACTCTATAACTTTCACATAAGTTAAAAGGTATAAACAATAAAATCTCCTGATCATGACTTCGGTCGATAGCCTATCGCAGCATAATAACCAACCCAACAATCAAACAAGAACATGGGTTGGATCATGTACCATGATAGACCATGTTCCTCAGTCATTCACAGAAGTAGCACTTCACAACCAGAATAAGTCTTCTGTTCATAACTTCGGTCCGCAGCCTATCACGGTACGATAACCAACCCAACAATCAAACAAGAACATGGGTTGGATCACGTGCCATGACAGTTCGCTTCCCTCAGTTATTCACGGAAGGTATTAGGATACAAGCAAGTCGTTTTCACGGCCAATCAAGTCTACGAGTTTCTAGTGGGACGAGGTTATCCTCGCGTCATGTTATTAGAAAATCCTCAGATCGTATCTTTCCAGCAAGGCTAGCCAACCCAGGGGTTCGCGTAGACAGGTGTTATTGAGAACAGGTCCCTCGTAAGGCCACCTTGCCAAAACATATATTATATAGCAGGAATTAATTGGATACAGTCATCCACTCGTTGCAGATGACACAGTATCCGTGGAGACCAGTCGGCACGTTAAGACAATATCTCAAGGCGGCTGGTGTAACACGATCTCGGGATTCCGCCCTCCCCATGCATCTAGTATATTTAGTTGCCTAGTTTAACCCTAGGTGAAATCTTGGACTCATATGCTGTGGCCTGCATGATTATCCTCCTAAAGTCGTACTTTAGTACGAGTACCCCAAAGAGGATCCATGTTAATCAGTATGTCAACATGTGCTACCCTCCTTAGTGTAATGCATCATTGCAAATACGCCACGTGGAGTTACGAGTCATTTGTCGAGCATGAACAAGAACTGGAACATTCAGGTACATGTATCAGGTAGGAACACTTTGTTCTTCATGGTCACATTAGTGCTCATTATCATGCTCGGGACAAAAGGCGTAAGGATATAAAATGGGCATAAAATATCTAATAAAAATATCAAAAGCGTACGCACAAAAGCACGCACGCTCAAGGGGTAAAAGTCACGCTGGCTCACTCAAGACAGCGTGCGTGAAAAAGTTACGCACGCTCAAGGGAAGAGCTGCGTGAAAAGTCACGCAAGCTCAAGGGAAGAGCTGCGTGAAAAGTCACGCAAGCTCAAGGGAAGAGCTGCGTGAAAAGTCACGCAAGCTCAAGGGAAGAGCTGCGTGAAAAGTCACGCAAGCTCAAGGGAAGACACGCTTCCAACAGAAAGCGTGCTCAACAGGAGCACAGTGTTCACTGTCTTCTCCAAACAGCAAGAATACCATGGCTGAACCCAAACTTCAAAGCATCGTAACTTGGCCATCCGAACTCCAAATCCGGATTTCCAAAGTTCCAACTTGGGTGAAACTGAATGCTCTTCCACATGGAAGCGTCAAAAACCCATAAAATCCAACTTAAGTAGATCAAACCATGCAAAATCCAAAAATGAATAAAACCTAGATCTACAAAAATTAAAGCTTCAAAATGGAAATTTCCAAGTTCTAAACTAGTATAGATTGAGGAGAAGAACATGTTTTGGCAAATAGTTTTGTAAGAAATCATTGATAAAAGTATAGATCCATCTCTTGAGCAAGTTGGTACTTGCCTTGGTTGGTGGAGGAAGTAAATGAGAGAGTAAATGAGAGGAAGTAAATGAGAGGAGAGAGAATGAGATGAGTTATATATAAAGATCTTGGACCCATGGGTTCATGATGAACCAAAGGGTTCATGATGAACCATTGGTGAACCAAGAATAGGTTACCCAAATGAGCCAAAACTGTAGGCCCAAATGCGGAGAATAAATTAGGAAATAATATTTTGTCGAATATTTTTAGGAAATGCATGAAGAAATACTGCATAATAAATATCGTATAAATACAAGGTAAATATAATTATGTCGGAATACGTATTAAAATACGTATTCCAGGATCGGGGAGTGACACACACCCACTCTTCTCTCTCCATCTCTGTCTTTCCTCTTTATCTTCTCCCGTACAAGGACCCCAAATCCCTCCCGCATGAGAACCTGAAATCCCAAATCCTAACCCTAGCCCATCATCTTCTCCCCCCAAATCCTCCATTCTCATTTCAAATCCCAAACCCTAACCCCTAACCCTAACCCTAGAAAGTTTTTTCACAACCACCAGAAGAGTCTACCTTCGACGCCTATGCCCTCCGCCAGACCCTCGTCGAGAAGCAGTTCACCGTCGACGCCCAGGCCGCTGCCGTCCGGGACCAATTTATCAAGTGAAGACCTGGCCAAGTTACTGCATAAATGGCTTCTAATTCAAGTCAACAAATGCTCGAATAAGAGACGACTTCTTGGATCTGGATTCTACGAAGAATAGCTGTTTGTGCATAAAATCTTCAAACTACAAAGACATTGACCCAGGCAATGACTTCTTTGGCATCTTACGGGGATTGTGGAACTGACATACAATTATGCCATAGAACCTTCTAAGATCGTCTTGTTCAGATGTGACTGGTTTGATCCGATCCAAGGTCGAGGTTGGAGAGTTGACAAACATGGTCTTATCGACATAAATTATCACTGTCGATATCATGCTTATAAGCCGTTTATTCTAGCAAGCCAGGCTCAACTAGTTTACTTTACCAGCTATCCAAAACGAGGAGCAAGGAGATCAGATTGGTGGGCAGTCTGTAAAACTAAAGCTCGGAATACCTTCGATGTCGATGAGATAGCTTATCAGGAAGACAAACTACCTCTTATTACAAATATTGTCGATGTGGACTCAACGGAAGTTCCTCGTGGCATGTTTCATCAATTGGAAGAGGTAAAGGTATCGGAAGAGGAAGAGGAAGTTGATAGAAGTGAAGAGGAAGAGGAAGAAGAACAAGATGAATTTTCAGAAGAGGATTGAATATGTTTAATTTTCAGATGTAGTATGGTCTACTTTTGTTAGCCGGTTGACCTAAAGTTGTAATACTTTTATGGACTAGTGGTCTAGTTTGTTGATTATGATACTTAATTTTTATATATACTTTTGTGGTCTAGCTAGTAGTCTGGTTTGGTGATTATTTTTGTATATACATTTATGGCCAGGTAGCTTAGTTTCTATTTCATATTTGTATTTGTTTTAATTTTCTCTAATATTTTTTTTTCAGATATGGCTCGACGTGGATCCTTTGGTACCGGTGCCGATAGGAGTCGACGAGTAGGACGGTCTCCATCTACCACTCCTCCTACCGGGTCCTCCTCATCCCCCTGCACTCCAGTATACACTAGCGGTCTAGTCGCCGACAGTGGCCCCGACTCTAGCAGTTCCAGGCTAGGGCATTCTACTTCTTCGCCGCCAGTACCGTCGAGTATTCCAGAGGCCGACCCTACTATTGAGGAGGAGGCCGAGGCCGAGGCCAACTCCCAGGGCGAGGGCGAGGGCGAGGGCGAGGGCAATGGTGAGGCCCACGCCGAGGCCGAGGCCGATGTCGAAGGGCAGGCTGCGGGCGGGCAGGGGCAGGGGCAGGGGACAGGGCAAGGATAGGCTGCAGCTCCCGTTTGAGACAGATCCTCCGTGTCGCCCGAAGGGGGATCTGAGGTTGGAGATTTGGGCTTGTACTTGGGCCAGGCTGTGAGTAAAATTGTTATATTTAATTTTTTAAATTTATTATAAACTTGTTTAATAAATTTTAATTTCTATTTTACAGGTATTATCCCTCCTTCGTACACCGGTCGCTGGGTACATTCCTGCGACAAAACTATAGGGGGCCCTGGATCAACTGGAGGGATGTCCCGACCGACAAGAAGGCCTTCCGGTTTGAGCACTTCTCGGTACGTAAAAGTTTATTTACTTTTAACATTTAATATGTTATGTTATAACTTACATACTACTATAATTTTTTCAGCGGACTTACTTCTTCCCTTCCCACCGCGTCGTTGCTGTCGAGTCTATTTTGTCCAGCGTCGCCAACAAGCTCATTAGGGACACGATCCTCGACCAAAAGGATCGCGAGCGCCGGGGATAGCCTATTCAGGGTTGGATCTCTACCGCCGATTGGGCGGCAATGAAGAGGAGATTCAAGGAGGGAACCTACAAGGAGAAGTCCGCGAAGAACAAAAGAGCACGACAGACGGGGTCGCAGTGGTATGGTGGGTCACGGTCCATCATGGATTTCTTCACTCATATGGTACATATCTCGCCGTATACCCATAATTAATACTTTATAGTAATATATTTCTTTCAACTTAACTGGCAAATTATATAATTATTTCGTAACAGGTTGACTCGTGAGAGGACCCGAATATGGTGACCTTGTTCCTCTCTAAGCACACGAAGGGGGTGCGGTTCGTCGACGATAAGGCCCGACACACCTACTAAGTTTTACTTAATGCTAGTTCATTACTATTAATTTTTAGTTACGTAGAGAATTCATATAGATGATGTTATACGTAACTTTTACTTAATGCTAGTTCATTACTATTATTTTTTAGTTACGTAGAGAATTCATATAGATGTTATTTTTAGGCCGAGTTTTTGAGGCTTAGGGAGGCCGGGTCGACACAGTCAGAGGGAGCTGGAGCTAGCACCTCCCAGCAGCCCCCAGCTGCCGCAGCTCAGTCAGATGACGAGCTGTGGATGAGGGCCGTTGGTGGCATGTATAGGGGTACGTACTATGGTATGGGCTCCTATGGTGCCTTTATTGTGTCACAGGCCTCTAGGACCTCTACTAGTGTGCCCGGCCTCGCACAGACTGAGGAGTCACTGTTAGCCTAATAGAGTATCGATGTGCAGATCACAGCTCTGCGTGACGAGGTGCTGCAAAGGATGGCGGCGTCGCAGTCGTAGTCGTAGCAGTATACAGATGATCCTGCGCTCATCTCACGTTTTGAAAGGCTTGAGGAGACGACTGAGGTGTTACGACAGATTTCTTGTGCTATGCAGGAGACTATGCTGCGGTTGGTCGAGCAGATGCAGCAGTTCCGCGAGATGGCTACGGAGCGACTATCTGGTATGCCGGGAGCATCGTCTACATCCGACGGTGCACGGAAGGACATGCTCGTCAGCCTATCACCGGAGGAGTATTAGACGATCCTTGCGTTGTGACGACAGTTATCTGATGGCGCTCCTCCTCCAGCTCCGGCTCTATCTCCAGCTCCAGGCGATCAATAGTTTTATTTTTGCATTTTCGGACTTTGTACTCTATATTTTTATTTTGTACGTATTTGAGGATATTGACTTTGTTCTTTATATTTGTACCTTATATTATTCGTTGAGGATATTATTTATTCTTTATATATTTTGTCTATTTTGAAATGTATTATGCGTGCCGGTGTTGAGTGTTCCACCAAAGGGTTCGGCGAACCCAGGTGTATTTCTGCATTTTGGATTCTGCATTTTGGATTCTAGATTTCTGTTGGATTCTGTATTTTGCATTATGGATTCTGTATTTTTTTATTTTTTCCAATTTAGCGACGTTTACATACGTTGCTAAGATTTAGCGACGTTTTTAGCGACATTTACATACGTCGCTACGATTTAGCGACGTTTATATACGTCGCTAAAAACGTCGCTAAATTGCTGACATGGCAGACAATCTGATGTCACCACATCGTCGCAAAAACGTCGCTAATGTGTCGCTAATCGGCGACCACAAAGAAACGTCTCAAATAACGCCGCTATTTAGCGACGTTATAATCGTCGCTAATTTACGTCGCCATAACGACATTTTGTGACATTTTTTTGATTAGCGACACTTTTTTTGTCGTTACCAAAACGTCGCTAACTTAAGTTAGCGGCCAAAAGTGAGCGACGTTTTGGCCAAGATTAGCGACGTTTATAAACGTCGCTAATCTGACAAATTTTTGTAGTGACACCCGGCTACCATTTGTTCGTTTTCGCTAGCCGAACCCCCTTAGCACACTCAGGCTACCTTTGCTCGTTCTCGCTAACCGAACACCCTTAGCACACTCCAGCCGACTACCTTTGCTTATTCCAGCTAACCGAACAACGTTAATACAATACGGCTACCTTTGCTCGTTCCCGCTAACCGAACAACCTTAGCACACTTTGGATACCTTTGCTCGTTCTAGGAGATCCAATATATTGTTATCTCGATCCATTCAACCACATAACCAAGTCAGACACGTTCATCCACACCACAATTGTGTGCCAACCACAATGCCTTGCTCTACCTTGGGCTCGTCAAACACACCTTTGAAGCCAATTCTTGTAGTTGATGCTCTTAATCCACCTTAAGAAGAGCCCGTATAATTCGATTATACACATAAACGTTCAGCACCATCTGTATCGAACCAATTAGAGCCGCTCAAACCAGCCTCGTAAGCAAGGGCTATGATACCACTAGTTGGCACTATAAGAAAAATACCTTGTTATAATGCTTGCAAAGAAGCTATTACAACGGTTCATATATAAGCGTTACAGGATTCCAGGAACATCGCATGACAGTTTTGAAGAGTTTTTGGCTTATTTTCATGTTTTTTAATATAAATGTTATATATTGTTCATACATTTACAACAGTTCTATATTCGGACGTCATAAAAAGTTCCAAATTTTTTTCATTCCCCGCCTCAGCCCCCGACCTTTTTTTGTTTCCATTTAAATACACACCCACTCCTCTCTCTCCATCTCTGTCTTTCTTCTTCATCTTCTCCCGTACAAGGACCCCAAATCCCTCCCGCATGAGAACTTGAAATCCCAAATCCTAACCCTAGCCCATCATCTTTCCTCCCCCCCAAATCCTTCTTTCTCATTTCAAATCCCAAACCCTAACCCTAACCCTAACCCTAGAAAGTTTTTTCACAACCACCAGAGGAGTCTACCGTCGATGCCTAGGCCCTCCGCCAGACCCTCGTCGAAAAGCAGTTCGCCGTCGACGCCCAGGCCACTGCCGTCCGATCCCTCAAATCTGCCCTCGGTGTGTCCCCCTCCGACGTCGAGTCCGCCGTGGAGGCCCTCAAGAGGCTCAAGATCGAGGCCGGCACGGTCGCCAGGAAGCTATAGGCCGTCGTGGCCTCGGCCAGCGACGGCAAGAACTCGGCCAGCCGAGTGGCGTTCAGGGTCAGCTGCATGAACACGCTGGAGAGGAGGCTGTTCTACATCCCGTCGTTTAAGATCTACCAGGGAATGGCGTGGCTGTACGACTATGGCTCGCCGGGCTGCTCCGTCAAGGCGAACGCGCTCGCCTACTGGCGCCAGGTATCGCTGTTCGATCTGAATTTATCTAAAAAAGTTTCTTTTTTTATTTACAATGATGAATTTTTACTGCATTAGATTCTGATCACGGACCATTTGTAATATTGAAATTCGTCAAAATACTGTAGTGTAGGAAGCGCAGACACACTATAAATTAGGGCATTAAATTCAAATAGTTGTCTATGAACAGATTAGGAACTGGTTATGAAAGTAAGGTTTTTCAAGCTTCTTAAGCCTCTGATCGACACAGCTGAAACTCATCTTCTATTGCTCCAGAAAGACTTCCAAATGAAGAGAAGATGGGAAAAAAAGATAATGCCTTATTAAGTTTTCAAACCATGACCCAGATTAACTCTATGGCTGGCCTTAGTCGGAACACAAGCAATACAAGATGCATAGTTTAGAAATAGTAGTTACTAAAGCAGGCTTATGAAGGTGCATTTAGACACATTAAAGTAAAATTTAGACTACAACTTTCAAATAGTATTCTTTAAAGATCTACTTGGAGAAACATAAGATATCCAAGTCCTTCATCAGTCTAATAACCCCAAACATCGCCAAAATGTCTAGCATGGACTAATACTTTCCCTCCATTTGAATAATAAGCAATGTCACAATATGAAAGGCATGTCAATTTCAAGTTGCATCAAGCTTATACAGGATAAGGGTACTCCAACTTATCATCTTAACAATAGTTTCTGTATCCTGGGTCTGAGGAAAAATATTATGTCAATATTACTTATAAACTTAAAAACCAATCAACCAACACTTGTTATGAATTGTTTGCAAAGTAATTTAAAGTGATAGTTAGCCATATCTTAAAATAAGCAAGCAGTTGATGTACTATTATTGTTGTGGTATTGGACATTCGATATGAGTTTATCGCCAATTTTTTTGGAGAGCTTCATATTTTGACATCAATATCATGCAAAATAGAGAAGTGTTATACTTTTCAATTGTTTTTTCCCCTTACATTGCAATCGACTTTGATAGAAACTGGTGCCGATGTGATATTGCAGTTCATGATGGCTAATGATGATTTGGTTCGTGTTTTGATTCACATAAATGTTACCCAATATTTGAGTTTTAATGCTGTTGATGGTAGATCTGTATACAACAAAGGGAAGGTATGCTACAAAATATAGTCATAGAAATGTCTGCATTATAAATGATTTGGCTCATCAAGAAGTTGGGAGGCCTGTAGATATAAATGTTGAGACAATGAATATCAATGGATACATCTCAAAACAGGAGTTTGGTTCCAGCAAGTTTATTCTTCCTTGTCTTTACTATGCATATCTATCTTTTGATTCAAATAATGGATCTATTTCCTCTTTAGCTTATTCTGAGGAAGTTGACAACCCATGCTAGATGGGGGAACACAAATTAAGTTGAAAATCTATTTTTTGATTAATCATTAATTTGTCTACCTGAAGTTCATTGTTGTTGATCTAGATGGTTTACTGACCTGTTCATAGGTTCATTTCTAATTGTTTCAAAAGAGTGATGTGAATTTCATCATTACAAACTACTGCATGCTTGGCGATTTGCATGTGGAGTAACGTCTTAGTTTATTAGATAATTTATGTTTTTTGGACTGAACTATTGCTAGATTATAACTATAACTTCTTATTTTATTGGATATTTTCTCAGTTTTCAAATTTTCATACCATTCTCCGTTTATATTATAATTTCTCAGTTTTTTGTTTGCAAATTAATGTGCAGATATTACGAGACGGTGAGTTTGGTGCTCTAGGTACGTAACTTTGCATGCTACGTTGTTTGTGATATATGAAGGAATTTTGGTGTTGAAGATTAGTTACATTTTATTTTGTACCTTTATTGATTATCAAGTTTCTCCTTTTAACTTATGTGTTGACAGTTTTGAAGGGATATATGTAGGCCTTAAAAATGATTGTCACGCTGAGCTGATCAGAATAAGCCTAATTGTCACGCTCAGTTGATCAAAGCAAATATTTGCAAGTCACGCTGAAGCCAGCTCATCATTTGTCAGAAGTGTAATTATGACTAACAGCACGACAGTCGAAGAACATCTCTTCATATGCCACGTATGCACAGAACTCAAGAAATCACAGCCGCCTATTGCGTGATTTTCGAAATCTTCTTCAGCAAGACTCAGCCTTTGTCAAAGTGGCGTACCAAAAGGTCTTATTATCATTTAATGCAACTGACAGAAAGCAATCATCGTCAGAGATTTTGTGTCAGTCGAGGCACGCTAAATCAAGACAACTGGCAGTCCTATCTCAAGTCTGTGTGTATTTGTGAGATCTTCATCTCATGTTTGCGTGGATCCTGAAGTTTTCTTCCTCGAGTCTGCGTGTATTTTGAGCTCTTCATCTCAAGTTTGCGTGGATTCTGAAGTTTTCTTCCTAAAGTCTGCGTGGATTTTGAAGCTCGTTGCCCTAAGTCTGCGTGGATCAATGAAGCTTTTTGCCCCAAGTATGCGTGGATTCTGAAGCTTTCTTCGAATTTGCGTGGATTTCGTCTTCAACAAGTCTGCGTGAATTTCATCAAATTGGAGTACGTGGCAGCCATGCCACTGATCTCTCGCCTGCGTGCCCTGTAACTTGCACACGACTCATGCACTATTGCCATGTGTCCAACAGTTACAGGCCACGTCCAGTAACTGCCTACAACTTTGCGTATGTTGAATCCTGCGTGATTTTTAACTAGGCAAAGGCTGTGAAGACAGTTATCTTTTCAGTTATTTTTGACTCTATAAATAGAGTTCTTTTTCTCATTTATTGTACAGATACATAGTTATCTAAATTACTGTCAAAATTTTGAGAGCTTTTCTTCTTCGCATAGTCAAAGGGATAAAGCGATCGTCTTCTAGATCGGATTCCCACAGTTGTAATTTTCCCAGAAACACAATAAATAAAGTGAATTTATTTATGGAAAACAAATTGGCGACTCTGCTGGGGAAAACTATCTCCTCTTCTGAGATGGCAACAACTCAATGCGACGCTTCGTCAGTCGGCTCGACGAAGAAGGTGATGACGATCAAGTTCGATCAACTCGCCTACGAAGAAATGCGGCAGGCCAAGGGTGGTAAACCCACTCCAGCCTCCATCATCACTGCCAAGTCGAAGGGACGCTCGGTCTATGTCCCTAAGAATCTGTTGGCAGTCAACAGTGAAGTCTCTGCCCCAGTGTCTACTCCTAACACTGGCAAAGACTTTACTGCAAGCACGCACACTCTTGTGTGCTCGAAGAAGACAGTATTCAAAAGTCACGCTGACAGTACTAGATTTTTAGCCAAATCTGTTCCAACGTGCAATCTCACATTCAAAAGTCACGCTGACAGTACTGGCTCTTTAGCCAAATCTGTTCCAGCGTGCAATCTCACATTCAAAAGTCACGCTAACAGTACTGGCTCCTTAGTCAAGTCTGTTCCAGCGTGTGTTTCCAAAGTTAAAAATCACGCTGACAGTATTGGCTCCTTAGCCAAATCTGTTCCAGTGTGTAATCCCACATTCAAAAGTCACGCAGTCAGTACTGGCTCCTTAGCCAAATTTGTTCCTGCGTGTATTTCCAAAATCAAAAGTCACGCTGACAGTACTGGTTCCTTAGCCAAACCTGTTTCAGCGTGTATTTCATCTAAGAAGAGTAGTTCTTTAGCTACTTCTTCTTCTTTACCAAGTTCTGCTAAAACTGGGGGTGGTCTTGTTAGAACTTCTCCACAAATGGCTCACAATGTCCCTTCGAAAAGGAATAACTCTTTAGTTATTTCTTCTGCTCCTGAAGTTTTTACTTCAGGAACAGCTTTGACTGATAATTTTGTTAGTCAAAGAAAAGGAGATGGTCTTTTGACTACTCTTCCTTCTGGACATTTTATGTCTCAAAACTTGAATAAGTCTAATAAGAAACACTCCTTAGTGTTTTCTCCTATGACTTCTTCAAATTTGGCACAGAATTTGTCTAGGAAAGAGGGTCTATTACCAACTCCTAATCAAGGGGGTGGTTCTATTCTTCCTTCTCTGCAGATATCCAGATCATTGGAAGGAAAACTCCAAGTTTCTAAAACCAATGTATTACCTCCAATTGATCTAAGAGCTAAACTGAATCAAACCCGTTTGGGAAACATTTCTGGTGTTAAGAAACCACACCAATTGGATACAAAGATAAGAGATCCAGATGCAGAGTATGCTAGAAATTATGTGGCTCATATTAATCAATCTTTATATAATCAAGAGCCATCAAGGCCCAAGAACCAAAAAGATTTACGAGAGCACCTTCAACAGAAGAGAAGGAACAATTCTATGGATCATGCTGAATGTGAATTTTACCCAAGAGTCATAATTCAGTGCAAATGTCAATCAATAGCTCAGAGTCATGTTGATCATGAATGTGACTTCCAGCCAAGAGTTACAATGCAATGCAGATGTCAAAATAAACGACAATCTGTCTTCAATCGGATTCAGTATGAACCTATACCTGATAAAGATGAGCCTTTGTTTGCTTCTGTCAACATGACCTCCAGAAATATTGGGGGTAGCATGCGGTCTGATGCTATATCAGATTTTGAAGATGGTGTTTACCTCGGCACCCGATCCAGGACTAGAGCTTTAGCCAGGGTCTCTTCTTCCTCTCATCCAAGTATTAATCCAGAGATCACAGAGGATTTCCTTGGGGAGTCCAACTTTCCAGCATTGACTCCTATAAACACTCCCGGGAAAGATTTTGACTCTCACAGTGATGATTCAGAACAAACAGTTTCATCGTCTATTCCTCGAATGATTACCACTTACATGGTAGATGGCAATCATGAACCTTCGATTAGCACCGAAGCTCATGAACAGAGGATTTCTTCTTTGGAACAACAGTTGCGAGCTATGGCAGATACGTTGAATGCTATGCACACTCTTATGCAAATTCAACACCAAACTCAGCAAGTCCAACAGACAGTACCACCAGTGGTACTAGATACTCCTGTTGATCCAACCCTGGAGCCTTCTACTATTCCGGGGGTACAATCTAATGTTCCTAGTCAGTCTGGAGCTGGGGGTAGTACATATGCTGCAGTCCCTCCTCCCAATTATACTCAGCAGGTTACAACTCCACAATCTTCCGGAGTTGTTACTGAAGAGTTGAAGAACCTCAGAACTCAATTTGAGGCATTCAAACAGAAAGACGGTTTGCAAAGGTTAGGTATCAAATAACCTTACCCGATAGAATGGAAGCAAGTATCTTATCCTCCTAAATACAAGCCTCCTACTATCTCATTCTATGATGGAACCACTTCTCCAAGTCAATTTATCAATCATTTTGAAGTGATGACTGATCAGTTACAACCAAGTGACGCCCTCCTTACTCGGGTGTTTGTTGGATGTCTTAAGGGAACAGCTTATGACTGGTATAGAAGTCTCCCTGATGGGTGGATTACCTCATTTACAGGTTTCAAACAAATGTTTTTTGAACGATTCTATGAAGGGCTCAATGACATGACTATGTCTGCTCTTATCAGAATCAAGCAGAAGAACAATGAGACTACTGAAGATTTCATTGAACGGTTTCGAAGAAAAGCTCTGAAGATGCCTCTTGGAACTCCTGATGCTGTCACCATTGACACATGCAAGTCAAATTTACTACCAATCATCAGCATGTGGACAGGATCCACTCAATTTCAAGATTGGCCTTCCTTTATAGTTAGTGCCAAGGCCGCAGAAACTAGTGCTAAAACCTTCAAAGGTTTAGGAGTGCAAATG
Source organism: Iris pallida (assembly GCA_029216955.1). Lineage (NCBI taxonomy): Eukaryota > Viridiplantae > Streptophyta > Magnoliopsida > Asparagales > Iridaceae > Iris > Iris pallida. Next base: position 794,269 of record JANAVB010022998.1, on the reverse strand, counting down.
TCCCCTAAAGAAACAAGTCAGAATGCCAACAATAATGCTAAATCCAATACCCGCAAAGGGAAGGAAACTCTTGAAGTTAACCTTCATAGCAAAGATGCATCGACTGTTCAAGCTTCTCCTGTCTCTACAACTCAACAACCAAGAGCACCTCGTCCTAGAGAAGAATACTCTTTTGATGACGATGATGTCCAAGATATCTTTGAATGTCTGCTGAAAGGTAATAAGATACAGTTACCTGAAATCAAGAAACCTGATGAAGCTGGTAAGATAGATCATCCCAAATACTGTCCATACCACAGAATGTTGGGTCACACACTTCGTACATGTTATGTACTGAAAGGAAAGATCCAAGAAATGATCAGATCTGGAGCTATCTCTCTTATTCCAAAAGAGAAGACTGTCACTTCTAATGTCGTCTCTATGCAATTTGGAGATTTCCCTCCTCAACTTCTTGAAAATGGGATTGTTCCTATTCCCAAGGCAACTCTTGAAATAGTGAATATTCCTCTTTCACAATCTGAAGGATTAGTGCCAATCACTATAGAAACAGGAGAAATAATGTGGATTCATCCTGATATAGTGGCAGATTTTGAATCTCCTCCTCCTCAAAAGATTACTTCTCGAAAGTCCAAAAAGGTTGGAAAGATTAAGTCATGTCATATGACTTCTCTCGGATCTACCTCTGACACAGAGCCAAAAGATAAGGAAGAAGCACTTGCTGGTGCTACTCGGACAGGGAAACCTTATCTGAAGGATTATTCCAAGAATCCTGAGGATATCCCTGATGTCTCTCCTGCTGATAAAGACGCTGTTGATGTTCCTGTTGAAAAAGAATCATCCACGGCACCTATTCCTTCAATCACACCGGGGGTACCTACTCCTTCCAAGCCCATAGCTCTTGAAAAAGGCAAGCAACAAGCTCGGTTTGATAAGCCAATCAAGAAGTCCCCTCTTGGGCTTCAGAAGCCTTATAGCTTTGACATTCTAGCTCAACTTGCTAATACTCCAGCTAGAATGTCCCTCTTTGAACTTCTACGTCTTTCCAAAGAGACTCGGGAGACGTTAAGTGAAGCACTCTTACAGGCTGAATCTTGTCTTGCACAATTAAAGAAGCCGGATGCAGAACCTGCTACTTGTTTACATTACAACAATGTATTGGAGATTATCCCAAATATCACCTTTACACAAGACGACATGCCTCTGGAGAGTAATCTACATGATCGGCCTCTCTATTACACCGGTTATATCGATACGATGAAGATAGATCGTATCCTTATTGATCCAGGGTCTGCTATAAGCATAATACCGAAAAGTCTATTGGATGAACTCAAAATCCCTCTTCACAAACTTTCCAAGACGGTTACTACTATCTTGGGATTTAATCAAAGCCGAAGCGAGCCTTTGGGAAAGATTCATCTGAAGCTTCAGATAGGCGATTTCAGATCCAAAGTCACTTTCTATGTGATCGAAATCGTGGGATCCTATAATCTTCTTCTGGGAAGGCCCTTCCTTCATGAAAATAATGTGGTGCCCTCTACTCTCCATCAATGTTTTAAATACATTGACAGCAATGGAAATGTACAAAAAGAGGTTGCTGATATAAATCCTTTCCGCAGAGTTGAAGCTTATTTCAATGATGCCCGGATGTATAAAGAAGAGTACACAAAGCTGATACAAGCCATGGAACAGGAGGATTCACAAAGTGAGACTTTAACAATTCCTGTTAAAAGTCGAACCTCTCAGCAACTGTCTCCTAAATCCTCCGGAGAAGGCCCCTTCATTATTCCAGTGAGCGGACGTATCTCTCTATCACCTCAGTTATCTACTCAAGATACACTGATCATTCCTGTCAGTGGGCGTACTACAGTTCCTGTATCTACATATATGAAACAGGATACTCTGCTAATCCCAGTTGGAGGGCTGACTACTCTTCCATCTCAAGCTTCAAGGGAGCTCACCTCTTCTGAGCCATTTGTTATCGATCTTAATCGAAACAAAACTTCTTCTCGTTCTTCTTCTCCCCCTTTAGTCATTGATTTGGCTAAGATTTCTAAGGCTCAACCTTCTCCCAATGTAAATATTGCTGCTTTTAAAGTCAATGAAAAGTCTCCATCTTTGCAGTATGTTGATGTGTGTAATTATGTTCATAGTTATTTACATTTGTTGGATGACTTGAACACAATAACCATGGGAGTTGTACAAACTTTTCATACAGATGTGTCCCTAGAACCAGTACAATCTTCTTACTTTCTGGTTCCTAGTAGAAAACCGGGAGACATCCCAATATTCTTTTACAAAGGGCCCCAGAATCCTTCTGATTTAGAAGATGATGACAAAAATGATGATACTGGAAGATTACAATTACGTCGTTATAGTCAGCAATCTAAAGACATCATTAAAAACATGGGCTATGACTTCAGAACTGGCCTCAGTAATGGAAGAGGTAGAAAAATGCCTGTTCGGATTCCTCCTCTGAAATATGGGAGGACGAAATGCGGACTGGGTTATATTGCTCCTACTCCTTTTATCAACATTATCCATGAAGATCCCGAATCTGATGAAGACAAGAGATCTGATTCTTCTAGTACTACCTCTTGGGATTCCGATACGAGTATCGGTGATTTCTATTGCAACATTCTGTCTTCCAATATGGTCTTCATTGACGGTTCTGAAGAAGATGATGAAGACGAAGACGAATTTGAGATCTCACCTGAATCAGAACAATGGGCCCAAAGGTTAGATAATCAATGGGAGTTCCGTTTCGAGCAAAGAGAACCTCCGACTGAAGATAAACTTGTTCAAATAGATATTGGTGAAGAGGAATCCCCCAAACCAATATTCATCAGTGAAAGTCTTTCAGAAACAGATAAGCAAGACATGATCAAGCTCATTCGTGAATACATCGATGTCTTCGCTTGGAGTTATGAAGATATGCCGGGGCTTGATCCACAAATTGCAACTCACAAGCTCAATATCATGCCGAATGCTAAACCGGTCAAACAACAACAGCGACAATTTCATCCAGACATTATGGATGCAATTGAAGCTGAAGTCAATAAACTCTTGGCCTCTGGGTTTATTAGAGAGGAACAACATCCCGATTGGGTAGCTAATATAGTTCCTGTTCTTAAAAAGACTGGCAAGATCAGAGTATGCATAGACTTCCGCGATCTCAATGCGGCATGTCCTAAAGATGAATTCCCTCTACCAATCAATGATGTCATGATCGATAATACCTGTGGATTTGAACGGATGTCATTCATGGACGGGTATTCTGGGTACAATCAGATTAAAATATTTCCAGATGATGAGAAGCACACTTCTTTCAGAACGCTGATCGGTACATATTGTTATACAGTTATGCCATTCGGTCTCAAGAATGCAGGAGCAACTTATCAACGAGCTATGAGCACTATATTCCGTGAACATTTACGGAAAACAGTCGAATGCTACGTTGATGATATTGCAGTCAAGAGTCGACAAAAGGAGGATCATATCCAAGATTTGAAGACTATTTTTGATCTAATGCGTAAGCATCAGTTAAAGATGAACCCTACTAAGTCCTTCTTAGGCGTCTCTAGTGGCAAATTTCTCGGCTTCGTCATTACCGCTAAAGGTATACACGTGGATCCCGAGAAGATCAAAGCCATTCAAGAGATGCGTCCTCCACGCACCTTAAAAGAGCTACGAGGATTTCAAGGAAGGATCGCTTATATCAGGAGATTTATCTCTAATTTATCAGGATGCTGCAGACCATTCAATAAGCTCATGAAGAAAGGTGTTTCTTTTGTATGGAATGATGAATGTCAGAAAGCATTTGATGATATAAAGCAATATCTGGTGAGCCCTCCGGTATTGGTACCTCCTGTCTCAGAAATTCTATTTCTCCTATATACTCGAGCAATGAGTCATTCATTGGGTGCATTACTCGCTCAAAAGAATCAAAATGGCCATGAAAAAGCCATTTACTATCTCAGTCGCACTATGACCGGAGCTGAACCTCGATATTCACCGGTCGAAAAAGAATGTCTAGCCTTGATGTTCGCTGTCCAAAAGACACGACATTATATCATGGGTCAAACCATTCATGTTATCTCCAGAATCAATCCTATACGGATCATGATGAAGAAACCCAGTGTTTTGAATTCTAGGTTGGCTAACTGGGGAATCTTACTGGCTCAGTATGACATGTATTATATTCCTCAGAAATTAGTCAAAGGACAAGCTTTAGCGGATTTTCTGGCTGCTCATTCTATCCCAGAAAATTCAAAACTCTATGATGAAATCCCAGATGAAGTCCTGGATTCAAATCAAATTGATGAAGAAAATTCTACTTGGCGTTTATTCTTTGATGGAGCTTCAAGAATAGGTCCTAATGGTGATATTGTTGCTGGAGTTGGAATTGTTCTTGTATCGCCAGAAGGCCTGGCTATTCAAAGAGCTTACTCTCTCGATCAACCATGTTCAAACAATGTAGCTGAGTACAATTCATTGCTTATTGGTCTTCAACTCGCCAAACATCTGAATATTCAACATTTGGAAGCATATGGAGATTCTAAACTCATTGTCAATCAGATAAGGGGCACTTATGAAGTTCGTCATCAAGATCTGGTTCCTTATCATAGATCGGCTATATCTATGGCTTCTTCATTTGAAGAATTCTTCATTGAACATGTTAGGCGAGCATGTAACACAGAAGCTGATGCTCTTGCTAATCTTGCGGCGTTGACACTGAGGAATCAACACCGCATGATGTCAACACAACAAGAGGATTTGGATTTAGCCGTAAATCATTTTCCTCTTCATCCGATTCCAGTATAGAATTCATCTTCAGTAATTCAGCTGAGGATCAAAATACGGATAAAGATTGGAGACTTCCTTTCTTAGATTTCGTATTGTATAATATTCTTCCAGATGATCCGAGTGAGGCAGCATCTATTAGACGACGATCACTCAGATTCTATTATAATCATACTACAAAAACTTTATATCGTCGAGCTTATGATGGTTTACTCCTTCGATGTATTGCCGGTGAGGAAGCTCAGCAGATCATTCGTGAAGCACATGATAGAATTTGTGGAGCACATCAGCCAGGACCAAAACTTCAAGACCGTATTCGACGTATGGGTTATTATTGGCCCACTATGGTATCAGACGCCATCGAATATGCAAGAAAGTGTAAAGCTTGTCAAATCCATACGGATTTTATTCATCAATCCTCTGAATTTTTACATCCAACAGTAGCATCATGGCCCTTTGAAGCTTGGGGCATGGACATTGTCGGTCCGATCAATCCGCCATCATCCAAAGGTCATCGGTTTATTCTCGCAATAACCGATTATTTCTCTAAATGGGCTGAAGCCATTCCTTTATCTGAAGTTAAGACGTCCAATGTCATCAGCTTTGTTAAACACCACGTCATCTACAGATTTGGTGTTCCTCGACGCATTATTCATGATAATGGACCACAGTTCATCAGCCAGAAATTTACTCGATTCTGTGACGATCATCGGATCAATAATGTGGCCTCAACTGCATATAATCCAGCAGCTAATGGATTAGCAGAAGCTTTCAACAAGACCATCATCAAACTCTTAAAGAAGTTTGTCTCCACTAACAAACGGAATTGGAGTGAGAAACTTGGTGAATGTCTGTGGGCTTACAGCACTACAGTTCGTAACACTACTAAATGTACACCCTTCTCTCTGGTGTATGGTTGCGAAGCTGTTCTTCCATTAGAGATTCAAATTCCTTCTTTAAGGATAGCAATCGCTAATGAACTTACCACTGAAAATAATGATCGTCTTCGACTTCAAGAATTAGAAGCTCTGGATGAAAAGCGGTTATCTGCTCAACAGAGTATTGAATTCTATCAAGCTAGGATTTCAAGAGCTTTTAATAAGAAAGTCAGAGTTTGAGCATATTAAAAAGGAGAACTTGTTTTGACAGTCAGACGCCCTATGACTATAACTCATATGAGCAAGGGCAAATTTGATGCAAAGTGGGAAGGTCCCTATGTCGTGAGCAGAGTTTTCTCAAATGGAGCTTATCAACTCTCAGAATTGGATGGTCGAAAAGTTTTGATGCCTATCAATGGCAAATTCCTTAAAAAGTATTATGTATAAATGTAAATATTGTAAAAATCATCAGACAAGTTCATGTTTATAGATAAAATTTTTATTTTATTCTAATCATGAAAGATAATACATGATATTAAGGAAGATCACTATCATCCTTCTCTACATTTGGACGTGGGCCGTTGCCGTCTTTCTCACAAATGTAGTTAGCGAAAGAACCAAGAACCTCATTGCTAGAGCCCACGAGGAATTTGCAAGCAGCCAGCCTCATGGCTTCTTCTTCTTCAGTCCTCCCTGGTTCAAGCAGGAAGTCCAGAATGTCCCTTGGTGGCTGAAGTGCAGACGAACCTTCACCCGCCTCTGCCTTTTTAGGCTGAATGGGATTAGCAGGACATTCTTCAGTGTCCTTCACAACCTTAGAGGCGATCTCAGCCTTCTTGGATGCTTCTCCAGACGACATTTTTATGTTGGGGAATAGAAGTGTTCGTTCTATCTGATCTCTGCTATATTTATAGGCAGAAATTTCTTCGAATGACGAATCGACACATTCATCTGACGGTTCGCTCGTTCATTAATACTTGACGGTTCGTCCGTTCACTTATTACATTCATTCGACGATTCACCTGTTCGTTATCGCTTGATAATTCATCCATCCACTATCTTCTATCAATTCATTTCAAAAGTAGAGATTCGTTATTTTTCATGTTTTCATAACCTCTGAATAAATGATGAATCTACTTACTCATCTATCATTTTCCATCTTTGACCTCTGAATAGAAATTAATCTATTTTCTTTTGAGTTCCTACATATTATCACGTCCACATTACCTCTGATAATATCATATACTCTAGAACAGAAAAGAAGATTTTATTATCTATCATGTCCATAATTCATCCATAAATACAAATCATTGAGCATAGAAGAATTTTCATTTCCACTTTCATCATAAAAAGTCTATTACATTCTCTTAGACTTTCTTACAAATCATAATGGAAATCTATTACAATCTTTGAATTTTCATTATACACCACAACAATAACCTAATAGAGATCTATCTTCTTCTTTGGATCTTCTCCGTCGGACCTTCTCCGTCAGGTTCGTTGTTTGTGGCAATTCCTGATTGTCTGGGCCTCAGTCACGACCAGATCATCAGGAATCAAACTCTGGTCTTCTCTCTCAGACGAGAGGAGAACCACAGAGTATGGCAGCCCGACGTCGTGTTGCTGCCAATACAGCTCGTGGAGGAACGGCGGCACCTCAAGCAGGTAGGAATATATCCAGCATTGGGATACGATTCCTAGTTCTGCCGTCAAAGGAACTCTACTACCCAATTTCTCGGGGTAGTGTTGACTCCACCATCCAACTCTCATGTATAAAGGCTCTTCCTACCATCTGAGGAAGACCCTTCTATCCCACGAAGAGTTCTGAGTTGTCTGATTTACGCGTCAAAGGCGTATGAGCTCCCTGATGTGGGTGTCAGAAGAACATTCTCCACAGCATCCATATCACTAATGCCAATTCTGAAGAAGGTTTTCAACCAAGCTTCTGCAAGTAATAGCAAGAAAAAATCAACCAACAAAAAATTGGTTAGCAAAGACAGATGCATTCTGTTCATTCAAAAAGACGAAATTGTCTTTAGCAACAAAAAAATTCGATGCGTGTATATTGAACTTACTGCTGAGTTTGCTGCTAAGGATTAACAGACCTATGTCTGGTAGCGTGTACAGAGATCTAACATCAGACAGCATGGCTTCTTTATTCTTCTTCTCATGGAAAGTTCATTCTCAGAAGAGAGAAAGAAGAATGGGAAGATGAGTTTGCGTGGAGTTCATCCATCTATTTAAAGAGTCAAGTGCAGGTCTATTCTTGGAAAAGATCCGCATGAGTAGCGCTCGTAAGTTGTGGAATGAGTGTCACATGTACTTCGGGAGACAGTACAACATTGGAAACAGTCAAAGTGTGCTAATTAATATTCTTCATTAAAGGCACGCAGATCAAACACAAAAGTTGTACTTCATTTCTTTAAGACGGGCACTGATGGCCTTACAAAAGACAAAACAGAAGAGTGCAACAAAAGCATAAAAAGTTACGCTCTATTTTCTAGAGCAGCTAAGTTTAATGCCTAACTCTTCCACGCTCTTCACTCCCAGGCGATGCAATAGGGTCTCGAGCACTTCACGCTTCTCCATGAGGCTCCGCCCATCAGAAGAAGACGAGCCATCCAATCTAAAGTAGCTCAAGAGATTCTTGGCTAACTGCGTGGGGTCGTCCTTGAGCTCGATGACGACTAATTCGGGTTCTTCACCCCCAAGAGTGGGGTCACCACGGGCACAAAAGCCCAACTTGCGTGCTTCTTCTTCAGCTTCTTCCTTTGGTATCATGTTGACGTGAGATGAAGTTGAAAATGAATCTTCTCCTTGTTTTATATACAGAACTTGCCGGCGGTTCATATTCCATAATAAATTGGATGCAATCAGTTTCGGAGAACGAAGAGTCATCATGACATTTAATAGGTTCATTTGAATGTTTTCAAAGAACTTTGAAGTCTTTTCGAATTCCGAGAAATTTAATGACATCTCAGCGTGACTGAATTCATTTTATCATCTTTCAAAGTATTTCAAAATAAATTATCATTTTTTCGAAAACTTTGAAGGGGGTTTTGTAGGCCTCAAAAATGATTGTCACGCTGAGCTGATCAGAACAAGCCTAATTGTCACGCTCAGTTGATCAAAGCAAATATTTGCAAGTCACGCTGAAGCCAGCTCATCATTTGTCAGAAGTGTAATTATGACTAACAGTACGACAGTCGAAGAACATCTCTTCATATGCCACGTATGTACAGAACTCAAGAAATCACAGCCGCCTATTGCATGATTTTCGAAATCTTCTTCAGCAAGACTCAGCCTTTGTCAAAGTGGCGTACCAAAAGGTCTTATTGTCATTTAATGCAACTGACAGAAAGCAATCATCGTCAGAGATTTTGTGTCAGTCGAGGCACGCTAAATCAAGACAACTGGCAGTCCTATCTCAAGTCTGCGTGTATTTGTGAGATCTTCATCTCATGTTTGCGTGGATCCTGAAGTTTTCTTTCTCGAGTCTGCGTGTATTTTGAGCTCTTCATCTCAAGTTTGCGTGGATTCTGAAGTTTTCTTCCTAAAGTCTGCGTGGATTTTGAAGCTCGTTGCCCTAAGTCTGCGTGGATCAATGAAGCTTTTTGCCCCAAGTATGCGTAGATTCTGAAGCTTTCTTCGAATTTGTGTGGATTTCGTCTTCAACAAGTCTGCGTGAATTTCATCAAATTGGAGTACGTGGCAGCCATGCCACTGATCTCTCGCCTGCGTGTCCTGTAACTTGCACACGACTCATGCACTATTGCCATGTGTCCAACAGTTACAGGCCACGTCCAGTAACTGCCCACAACTTTGCGTATGTTGAATCCTGCGTGATTTTTAACTAGGCAAAGGCTGTGAAGACAGTTATCTTTTCAGTTATTTTTGACTCTATAAATAGAGTTCTTTTTCTCATTCATTGTACAGATACATAGTTATCTAAATTACTGTCAAAATTTTGAGAGCTTTTCTTCTTCGCATAGTCAAAGGGATAAAGCGATCGTCTTCTAGATCGGATTCCCACAGTTGTAATTTTCCCAGAAACACAATAAATAAAGTGAATTTATTTATGGAAAACAATATACAATGTTGCCTTTTGAAGGGATGTCGCTATTTGGTGTTGGTGAATGCAATGTTTCAATGTTTTAAGGCCGACTGTACTAAAAGGAAAATATGCATATATTTTTGGATTTTGAAATGTAATGGTGATATGTTGGTGAAACAAAAATTGGAAAAAGAGTGATATGTTTTGAAATATAATTAAGAGATGTGATATTTAGATATTTTTTAATGAAATATTTCAAATGTTAGTTAAATTTCATATTTCTGTTGTCTCAGGAAATTAATATGCTTTTTATAATGCATTGAATTATGAGCATTGATAGGTGATATATATGTGTGTAAATGACAAGATAGAATGTTAGAAAGTGTCATGTATAAGTTCTTTTTATAACGTTTCATGAACGCTTTCTGAATAGTTTCAGAACCAGATCATTTTAGTAAGCGTTATGTATATATAATCTATTCATAACGCTTTAGGATAGATATGCTATATATAATGATAATATTAATGTCGTTTTCAAATTTGGTGTTATATATAATTGACTTAATTATGTCATTTTAATAAAAAAGTGTCACATAAGTGTAGGTCATATGTAATGGTTTTTCTAAACTTTTATAACACCCGTATTCATGACGGTTGCCTGGTTCAAAAAAACCCGTCATATATTGTCATATGTGACAGTTTTTACCTGCCATAAAATGATATTTTTCTTGTAGTGTGGGAACGCCGTGTGACCCGAACTGGAGTTGGCTCATGAGGTGCGATATTGAATTGGGCCCATATACCTTAAAAGAGAATTCTCATGTAAGGCCTGAACCAATTCCAATTATCAACACCACATGATCCCACCTCCTAACCGATGTGAAAGTAAATTACCAACTCCATTGTCACCCCCCATTTGAGCGCTTAACTGAAAATGAGATACAACCCAACAATCTCCATCTTAGCTCGTTTTTGCTAGCCGAATAACCTTAGCACCTTGCTACATTTGTCGATTTCCGCTAGCCGAACAACCTTAGCACCCCTGCTACATTTTTGTTCGTTCCTGCCAACCGAACAACCTTAGCACTCCTTGCTACCTTTTTTTATTCGTTACCGCTAGCCGAGCACCTAGGAGATCCAATATATTGTCATCTCGATCCGTTCGACCACAGAACCAAACCGACGTTCACCCATACCACCATTGTGTGCCAACAACAACGTCTTGCTCCACCTTGGGCTCGTCAAAATCATCTTTGAAGCCAATTCGTATAGTTGATGCCCCTACTCCACCTTAAGAAAAGAGCCCGTATATCTGTGTATATGCATGAACGTTCAGCACCATCTGTCTCGAACCAATTAGAGCCGCTCAAACTAGTCCCATAACCGTGGGCTCTGATACCACTTGTTGGGAACACAGTGTGACCTGAACAGGAGTTGGCCTATGAGATGCGATATTGAATTGAGCCCATATGCCTTAAAAGAGAATTCTAATTTAAGACATATAGGCCCACTTCAATATCGCATCTCATGGGCCAACTCTGGTTCGAGTCATACCGTATTTCCAACCAGTGGTACCAGAGCCCATGAACGGGGCTAGTTTAAGCGGCTCTAATTGGTTCGAGACAGATGGTGCTGAACGTTTATATGTATAATCGAATTATACGGGCTCTTCTCAAGGTGGAGTAGGAGCATCAACTACAAGAACTGGCTTCAAAGGTGGGTTTGACGAGCCCAAGGTAGGGCAAGGTATTGTGGTTGGCACACAATTGTGATGTGGATGAACGTGTCAGGCTTGGTTCTGTGGTCGAACGGATCGAGATGACAATATGTTGGATCTACTAGGTGCTCGGCTGGCGAAAACGAGCAAAGATAGTCGGAGTGTGCTAAGGTTGTTCTGTTAGCGGGAACGAGAAAAGGTAGCCGGAGTGTGCTAACGTTGTTCGGTTAGCGGCAACGAACAAAGGTCGCCGGAGTGTGCTAAAGGTATTCGGTTAGCGAGACGAGCAAAGGTAGCGAGAGTGTGCTAAGGGGTTTGGCTAGCGGGAACGAAGAAATGGTAGACGGTGTACTAGGTTGCTCGGTCAGCAAAAACGAGTTATGGTGGAGATTGTTGGATTGTATCTCATTTTTGATTGAGCGCACAAATGGTTGGAGGGTGACAATGGAGTTGGTAATTTAGTCCCACATCGGTGAGGAGGTGGGATCATGTGGTGTAGATAATTGGAATTGTTTCAGGCCTTACATGAGAATTCTCTTTTAAGACATATGGGACCAATTCAATATCGTACCTTATGGGCCAACTCCGGGTCGGATCACACCGCGTTCCCAACAAATTCAACATGAAAGTATATCCGAGCATACAAATACAAGTAAATATGGTGTTATCATTTTCAAACGCACCATACTATACTTTTAATAGTGAATGAGAATTACATTTGATAAAATGCAACGCTGAAATAAATCCAAACATACAAATATATGTAAGAATTGAGTTTTTTTGGAATGGTGGCATGCCAATGCAACTAGCAAACAAGAACTAATTTGGAAGGAAAGAAAAAGATATAGAGAGAAAATTTTGTTGGAAGAGAAATTGGTACGGAAGAAATTAGGATAGAACTAAAATTTGTAGTATTTGTTATGTACAAAATTTGGAAAGAGAACTTTGCAAGAATTTTGGTAGAATCCACACTCTTATTAAAAAATATAAGTTGGAATCTTCTAGACCTTTTTATAAATATCATATTAGAAATTATTTAGAACATAGATATTTTAAATTTACCAAGAACATTCTAAGCACATGGAACATTCTAGGAATTGGATTAAACACAAAATAAAAAAGGGCCCAATGACAAATTAAAACAAAGCCCAATAGTAGTGGACCAACTAGATTTGTTGAACTCAAATTCATGGACACAAATCAAGTTTATGTTCCAATGCTCCTTAAATTTGATTTTGTAACTGCAAGTAGACTTTCTAACTTGAAGAACACATCTTGTTTGAGTGGCCTAGTGAAGATTTCGACGACTTGGTATTAAGATTTCACATACTTTATTTGCACTTTTTTATTTATTGAAATGCACTTTTATGTAGTGATATCTTGAGTTGATGTGTTTTCTTCTATTACGAAAGACCGAATTCTTTTCCAAAGTGATAGTCAAACTATTGTCGATATAGATCGATGTTGGCTCCCCTATGTCATGTGAAGTTCCTTAATTAAACAACTAGCCAAATCACATGACAAACTCAGAAAGTAGCGACAACATATTCGGTCTCACATCTTGATAGTGTCAAATTGATTACCTTTTTGAGCTTCACGTGAAAGCGGTATCTTCCATAAGAAACACAAATCCTTTAGTACTCTTTCAATCATCAAATTCTCATGTCCAATGACTATGACTATATCCGAAAAGCTTGAAATCATTAGAAGATGAGTAAAATAGGCATATTCAAGTGTAATTTTGATGACGTAAAGAATCCTCTTAGAATTCTTCAAATGGGTGATTATTGGCGATTTCATATAGCGTCTAACAAGTCCAACTATATATATATTTTTTATTTTCTCCAACTATATATTATAAAAACATGGACTTTCAGGCGCATCTATAGGCCAGAATCCTATGCGCTCAACCTGTAACTCCTCTTCCCAGAAATTTTGAAATATTTTTATTTATTTATTTAATTTAAATGGTGATTTTTGAATGTTATAAATAATTAATTAGTTAATTATTACGGTAGATGCCTTTAGTCACGATTAAATTTGGAGTACAAGATGACCAAGAATTTTTGCACGGATAGTGAAGTTAGGTGTCTTGACTAGTGTTTTAGTTATGGTAGGAAAGGCCGAGCCATAGGTGTGTTCTAACTAGGAAAACCAGGCCAAGTTGTGACTTAACCCCCACCGATGATTTATTTATTTAATTATTAGATTATTGACTTTCTAGGAGACCCGGTTGTACCAATTTAGCCCCGACTTGACCCAAACCAAATCCAAATAAACATGTAGTAATCTCAAATACCTTCATGTTGATATATATATTTTGTATATATATTTTATTAATATTGATATGTTTTCAATTTTGGAAAGTTTCTATTTATAGAAAGTGTCTACGTGTAATCTTAGTGTAATCCTAGTTGGCATTAGTTTATATTTGACCCAAAGTCCAACCCAATCCTAAGTAGGCATGTTGGACATTAATAAATATTAATGAATACATATATTTTGTATTTAATTCAGATTTTGGATTGTATTTATATAGATAGATTTCATTAGTCTATATTTGGAAAGTCCTTTTTAATCCTCAATCCAATCAATTAGCCAACTCACCAAACCACCACCCCAACCAAGTAGGAGCACTCTTGGCTGACCAAAGCAGCCCCTCCCTTGGATATTCGTCCAAGCATCTCATTAGGAATAGGATTCCCACTCCTTTTCATGCATGCAACCCAAAAGGCCCATATATGTACATCAACTCATACCCAAACCCTAACCCTAACTTAATTTCTTCTTCTTTTTCCTTCTTGGCCGACCACTCCCTTACTTTCCCCTCATATTTGGCAGCACCTCTCCTCCATAGCTCTCTATACATCATCTTCTCCATTGCATATCTCTCCATCCTTCACAAAAACTCATCTCCTCCATCATACATCCACCCAACCACTCAAAATAAACCCTAAAAACTCCATCTTCTCCATCCAACCATCTATAGCCATTGCCAACCCTTACAAACTCACCAATATAGGATTATCAAACAAAGATAGTAAGAAAGGTTGGAGCTTTGGCAAGGAGAAGTCTTCACAACCTCTCTAGCAAGGACTTTTAGTAAGAAACCCTAATTTTTCTATCTCAAAACCTTAATAACTTTTTGTAGAAAATATGTTATTAAATCTGTAGAAATCATATTTTGATGGCATTTTCTATGTATAATCATCTATAAAAGTTTCATGATTTATAGTCGTAATATTCATGTTTCGGTAGGATCAAAATTAACCCCATTGTGAAGGAACTATAAGTTATTGGTGGTTATTTTCAAAACTGAATTTTATATGTGTTCATATATATAAATTAGGATTTTTAAGTATTGTTTCACAAATTTATCAACTCAAATCTGGTCGGCAAAATTATAGGTCAAAACTAGCTAATTTCGGATAATCGGCTGACCTAGAATGTCCCAAACTTGTAGTATAACTTAACCCTTGTACCCATGATATTATTCTGAGAAATAAGATATTTTAATTCTGTTTAAAATATATTTTTGGTTATTTTAGCAATTTTTAGTAATTGACTATGTTTCGGACGAGTTTCGGGTAGACTAGCTGACTTAGTAATCAACTAGTCATAAATTTCTTTACAAATATTAATTCTGGAATTTTAGAGATAAATCTGTAGAAAATTTGTTTAAATATTATTTGGATGAAATTTATATAATTTTTAAGTATGTTATTGAAGTAGGGGCATAACCGACCAATTTAGAGTTGGAAACCCTAAAACTGTGTTTCGATGTCTCGTGGAACCTGTTTGTGATTTTATGAATCTAAATGGTTCCACGAGAGATTTGAATATAGTTAATATAGTTTTAAAACATTACTTTAACTAATTAAGTCGTATCATAAGTTTCATGAATAGTGACTTAAACTAGCTAATTAATTATCTAGGAGCGTCGGGTTCCAGAGGCGTGGACGCGGGAGCGGCATTTCATATTAAGAGCGCAGAATCAGGCAAGATACCTTGCCTCCCTCTACAGTTCATTTTCATGCTTATAGTTCTTCTGTTCTTTATTATGTTATCACTTAGTTACTCTAGTTGATATGGATTTATATTTTTTTTCATACCATGTTTACCAGTTTATTGTCTTACTTGTATATCAGTATTTCATGACTTGATAGTGTAGTTATACCAGGCTTGTTCACATTATAGTCCATACTAGGGTTGTCCTTACCTGCGTCATGACTGAGTTGTACTGTGTCATCACCTGTATCTTAACTGAGTCGGGTCTACAAGTATGTGTAATTGATCTGTTATTCCTGTATCGTTTCCACAACCTGCGAGTCCACAATCAGGGTGAGGGTTGACCGTTTGCACCTGCGAGTCCACACTCGGGACGAGAGTGTTTATCTTGATCTGTTTGCACCTGCGAGTCCAAACTCAGGGTGAGGGTGTTTTTCGTGAACTAACATGCGAGTCCACGCTCGAGGCGAGGGTTAGTGATTAGTTCAAACCTGCGAGTCCACATTCGGAGCGAGGGTTTGGTATTCCATTGATCTCTTGTTTACTTGTTCTTCCTGCAGTTCATTTATGCATAGTGGTTCCCGTATCCGTGGTCATAGTCACCTGTCAGTAGCCACCTGTCAGTTTCTGTCTCGCTTCTTGTTTATAGCCTGTTTATAGTCTTATGCATGATAGAACTGTTAGATAGGCATATTTTTATGTATCTTGATATGTCCCCTGAGGACCTGTTGATCTCTTCAGGTTTAGTGACTGCATGGAGTTAGTTAGCAGAGCAGGATGGTAGATGTTTGTGATACACTTGCAGGATCCAGGTATATTGATATTACGCTTATTATCCATTCGTGCTTTCATTCCTTATCATGATATACTCTGCTTGTTGGCTTACTTGATAGACTCACATTAATTCTTGGAGTCTAATCGGACATGTATGCTAGTGGGCTGCAGACCACGGCCCATAGTGTTTATTCATGTTTTATATTCTTATTATGGATTGAGGTATAGATTAATTTGCCTTGCCATGATTAGGCACGTGATACCATAGTCCATACAGCGTTTACGTATTCGAGATGGGCTGGAGTCCGCTCGATACGTAGCTGGCTTACTCACGAGCTCGCATCCGAAAAGCGGGTGCGGGTCGTGACACAACCCAACCATACGACCAACTCAAATGCGCCAGAAAACTCAAACAGATACTCGGCACAACAAAAGAAAAGTACAAACTTAAAGACATGCAAAAGAGGACTTTTATTTCATATGAAAGTTTACTACATGTCTAAAGAAAGGCTTTATAAAGGAGAACTTCTACAAAAAAAGGAAGATCCTAAACCTACAGCCAGACACAGCAAACTGCCATGCACCCCCTGCCTGGCACATCATCTGTCAGGTGCATCATTCTGATGACTCGTCCAGGCACATCATTCCGATATCTCGTCTAGGTGCATCATTCTGATGTCTCATCCAGGCACATCATTCTAGTATCTCAACGTACGAGCATCTCCGTTCATAGCCATAGCGAATCACTCTTTCTCATCAGCACCAATCAGCCCTTATGTAGCAGGAGGAGGAGCTCTCATAGCTCGACAAAGATCACGGCACGACGCCCCGACCTTCGGAAGCAACAGGCACACTCAACAACCTGTGGCACTGTCAGCATAACGAAAGACGGAGCACGACCGTCCCGATCTTTGGATGCAACAGGCACCATCGGCCTGTGTCGGGACTCGATGATCCTGATATTTGGATGCAACAGACACCATCACAGAAGCTCAGAGCGACGGGAAGACTGGGGAATCGTATCTTCATCCTCGAAAAGAGCTCGAGTTTGACAGTTCGCCAAGGCAGAGCTCCGGCCAAGTTCATCTTTTGAAGAATGAAAGCAAAGCTTTCCCTCATGCGGCTATTTATAAGCACGGGCAGCCTACACCCAAGTGCCAAATGGCCAACATTCCAAATTCTATGCAATGAATTTGTATTAATAGCAAATACATCCGTTGCCTCGTATTCGGCTAAGTCATGGCAACCATTAACGACTCGAAGAACCCAACAAGCAGGCCAAAGAGGATGCGACACATTGGCATATATGCTGTCAAGTCATGCGCTCCCCATGGATGCGCCCAGCGGGCCATAGCCATGTGCCCAGATTGGTATTAACCAATAAAACCCTCTCCATCAAACATTTAATACTGAATGACAAAAGACGGCTACACGTATCCCAAATATGTCCAATCAGCAGCCCTTGTAGAAAATGAAGCGCCGCTGATGTCTGTACCATCATTACATCTGGGGTCGACAACGTGGCAGACCGATCATTTGTATGCGCCTCGTCGCCATACGCCCAGAAGACTACATGCGCCCCAGAGGTTATGCACCCTCTGGCTTACTTCTAATCCCAAGCAATAGAAAAAGCTCTGCATGCGCCTCAAAAGCCATGCCCCTGGACTTGCTCATGACTCCTAAAAGTTATGAGACCAAGTCGCCTCCCCTGCGCCTGATCCTAGGCGCACCCTGATGCGAAGCTCTGCATGCGCCTCAAAAGCCATGCACCCAGACTCGTCTATGATGCATAAAAGTCATAGACTAAGTCGCCTCCATGCACCCGATCCTAGGCGCACCCCGACAGATCACTCTCCTCCAAAATCGAAGTCTTTGAGCTACAGGCATATGCCACACGTCCCTTGACTCAGTTCTACTCAAGAATGGGTGCTAACCACCCAAGATCTCAGCAACAACCAAATTTCTGTGACTGCCACGTGTCAGCTCCATCGCAGCCCAGCGTAGCAGTCCAGCAGATTCAGTTTCAATCCAGGGCACATCAACCATGCGCCCCCACCAGCATCAGCCACGTGGTATTCCTACGTCCAGGTGCATCCGACATGTGTGCGCATGAGCAGCCAACCTGCTATCTATAAATAAAAGGATCATTCCTTCATCCGACACACACACAGACAGAGAGGGATATATACAGACATACTATTATATCCACATACAGAGGCTAGAAGTGACACTCAACGTCCGCTTCTCCTCGCAACGCTCCGACATCCAGAGCAACCCGGACCTTCAGAGAGTTCAAGATCGTCGTCAGATCGTCAACGGAGTCAATGCATTACCACTCGCTCCACCGATACAGTTCCCAGATAAAAACAAAAGTGTACTATTAGGACTACGTCTAAGTCCTACATTGTATACTGTTCTATTTGTAATTGAAATACCAAAGTTTTAATCAACAAAATTTTGTCACTTTTTCGATGGCAAACAAGCTGGCGACTCTACTGGGGACTTCTTTCTCCTCCAACGAGAAAGCTGTGTCGCAATCTGATGACATCAAACTCGGCTCCTCCTATAAAACACTTGTGGTACGCCTCAATCAACAGGCGTATGAGGAGTTCATCTCTGAATGCAGCGTGAGTCCTTCGAAGCGACAGCCAAAGCCAAAGAAGACTCGCCAAGTCTGGGTGCACAAGGTGAATGTGCCTGGCACCATCATTGAAAGGGATGCGCTACTGCAGCTGGCCCTTCCTGCTGACGCTCTCAGCAACAATGATGCGCCCGCTGTTGCTGCACATATGTCTGAGAAACATAGTGTTGACTGCATCCCCCAACCGTCTTCTTTCCAGCCAAAGAAGATGCGCCAACGGAGCAGAGGTGCAACCAATCTCCAGCACATGAGCTCTGGTGCACAAGAGAGAACGTCTGTCTTCAACAAACTCACTCGCTGTCATGGCGAAACACAATTGGATTCTGAGTACTATGCGCCTTCGCGGGCTGGTACAAAGAAATCCAAGATAGCATAGGCCTTACACCAAGAACCTGCTATGCCAACAGCAAACCAGAACTATGCACTCAAAATCATGCACGCTGCTGATGGTAAGCTGTACAGAGTCGACTCTGGCACATCTATGCCAGAAACGAGTCGGCTCTCAAAGTCCTGTCCTGCTTGGGCGCATCTATTGCGTTTCGAACCAAGTCTGGCTGGGCAATTGCGATATTGGGTCCATGCGCCCACCTGGGAGACGCGCATAAAGTAGACTCAAGTTGCCATAAATGTTGTTCCTCTACCAATGATCTAGGCGTATCTCATACGCGTGAACCAGATCAGGGGGTACAACATTCACATGACCACCCCGGTTCTTGGCCTTGCCATACGCCTGATGGGGGTGTTAAAGTTAAACTCTTCCAATATGATTTGCATAATATGATCAGTCATAAACACAGATCAGGAGAGCCGACTAATGAGCACAATGTGTCCCTCGTAGGGCACACCTGTGCCATGGTCATCATCAATTGCTGTTGTTGCAAAATAACAGCTCCACCACAAAAGCAGTCCATGTTTCAGCAACTACAAACTACGACACCTATTCGACGTCGCCTCAGAAAGAAAGTGCTAGTTGAAGACGAAGCGGAGCCCAAGATCACTTCCTGTCATGTTGTCTCCTCATCCGTGAGAAAGACAACCACCAACTCCTCAGCCTCTGCATCCAAGACTCAACTGAGGAAGAGCAAAATAGTGGTCCCGTCCCCAGGGGTGTACGAACGAACCCGAGCGAGGAGCAAGGCCCTGGCGGAAGCAATAGCTGGAGGGGTAGTCAAGCCTCTGACAACCCTCCCCTCGAAGATGAGGAAGCGCTCCCACAAACCGACCGTGATGTAGCTGGGGTAGCCAACACGAGGCCTCGAAAGAAGAAGACCCTCCACAGGAAAGCGAGGTCGAAAGTGAAGCCTCGACCGATCCATCCACTTCTACCCATGTCATGACAGCTTACATGACAGGGAGTGGTGGTGAAGGAGAATCAGACGCTCTAGCGCTGGACATCGTGCAGTGCATAGACACCTTTGAGGGGAGTCTCAAGTCCCTCTCTTCCTCTATGCAGATCCTGACCCAGGCAGTGTTCGACATTCGAACCACTCTGGCAAGGGCACCTGTCTCCACTAGACCCGATCCAGGGGACAACGGAGATTCAACTATACTCCTTCAACGGTTATCTTCTGGGGCGGAGCACCACACTGCACCGCGAGCGTCAGCTCCTTCCAATATCCAACTTCAGGCCGTACCGCCTTCACCTGCTCTCAGCTCGACAGAAGACTTGACCGAGATGATCAGGGACCTGCGTGAACGCTTCGAGGCCCGAAACAGACAGGAAGAACGTCAGAAGTTGGGGCTTCCTCAACCCTACCCTATTGAATGGAACAAGGTGGTTTATCCTCCCAAGTATAAACCACATACACTGATACCATACGACGGGAATGACTCTCCTCGGTACTTGACCTACTTCCAGTCTCAGACGGGGCATCTCCCAAAAAAGATGCCTTGCTCACGAGCTTCTTTGTCAGGGCTCTGAAGGAAGTTGCCTACGACTGGTACTGTAGTCTCCCTGACAACTCCATATCATCCTTCAACGACTTAACACGCATCTTCCTCGATCGGTTCTACGACGGAGGGAGAGACATGACCATATCATCTCTAATAGAAGTGCGGCAGACTGAAAAGGAGTCTGTTCGAGAATTCATCGAGCGCTTCCGATAAGCCTGCCTAAGGTTGCCTCCGGGCATGCTGAAACATGCACTCATCGACTCCTGCAGCATGAACATGATCCCCGCGATCAAGCTTTGTCTTAACTCCACTCCCCCGTCCGATTGGAGTTCGTTGATCATTGAAGCCGAAGCTGCTGAGAAGAAGGCACGTAATGCTCGTCTTTTGGGGGTTAACTTCTCAACCTTTAACGACAAAGGAAAACGGCTTGCGACCAGCAGTAGCAGCTGTGAAGTGAAAGAGAAGCAGGCATTGACTGTCAAAGCGTCTAACACAATGCAAGGTCCTGTCAAGAGGCCTCATACCGTGCCACGACCGAAGATGGTCTACTCCTTCCATGATAAGGATACCCTACAACTGTTCGAGATACTGAAGCAGGGCGACAAAATCAAGTTGCCTAATCCCAAGCGTCCTGACGAAGTAGGCAGAGTCGACGATCCGAGGTATTGTCACTACCATCGATTCTTCAGACATCCAACTAAAGACTGCTACATCCTCAAAGACTACATACAGTGCATGATCAATGTGAATGTCATCTCAGTCGATTACAGGAGAAGACAGTCTCGGCCAACATGGTGTAGCTCCAATTCGGCACCTTACCGCCTACCACAGCTCAAGATAGCATCGTCCCAATCCCAAAGGCGACAATAGAAGTAGTCAACCTTCCACCAACCCAGTAGAACGTGGGTGGGCTCACACCACTCATAACATCCAAGGGAGAGATCATGTGGGTTCACCCGGATCTCGTTTCAGAGTTGACTCAACCGGGGGTACCCTCTACCTCCAAAAACAAAGGCAAGAAGACCAAGTCTTGCCAATTGGTGACTTCCTCCCTTGAGGAAGCACTGCCTGTACAAATGCGTTCACAGCAGAACACCCAACCAGAGAAGGTTCCATCTGAGGTGACGCCTTCTATCATCACCACAGCTGTCCAAGGAGAAGGTTCATCCCAACTTCCTCTAGCTGATAAACAAAAGCAGAAGGAGGCCCGGTTTGACAAGCCTCTTCGTATAGACAACACTTCGAGGTTAGCTAGGCCCCACAACTTTGACATACTGGCACAACTGCCCTGTACTCCAGCACGGCTTTTCCTATTTGAGCTCCTCCGCCTATCCAAAGATACTCGGGAGGCTCTCTGCGAAGCCCTGAAGGACGCCGAGTCTTTCATCGGTCAGGTCAAACAGCCTGACGAAGATCCTACAGCATGTCCGTACTGCCATTATATGGGAAAGATCATCCCAAATATCACATTCACTCAACAGGATATGCTGTTCAAGAATAATAGGCACAACAGACTCCTGTATTACACAGGGTATGTCGGTGCCATCAAGGTAGATCGAATACAGATCGACCCTGGGTCCTCTTTCAGCATCATCCCCCCAACTCTACTTCAGATGCTGGGGATCCCGATGCATTGCATGATGGTGTCTTACACTACCAGCAGTGGCTTCAACGCCAGTAAGAGCGAGCCGCTAGGGAAGATCCGCATGAAGTGTCACATCGGCAATCTCCAGACCGAGGTGACTTGCTATGTTATGGATGTAGATGTCAACTACAACATCCTATTGGGACGACCATGGATACATGAATACATGGTGGTGCCATCTACCCTCCATCAATATATGAAATACGTGTCCACCAGCGGCATCATCAGAACAGAGTTTGCTGATGTCGATCCCTTCAGAGCGATTGAAGCCTTCTTCACTGACGCTGATCTGTACAAATCAATCCATCTCGAAGATGAAGCCAATGACGCTGATAACGAGGCAAAAGCTGAGGTCAAAGCTGACTCAGAGGCGGATATGATAATCAATGCTCCCTTAGAAGTGTGACTCAAAGGGAGATCGCCTCAAACACCGGCCCCTATGGTAGTCAAACTCCGCGGGAAGGTGCTAGCTTCTCCGGGCACTACACCCAATGAAGCTCCATTGAAGATACACCTCAAAGGCAAACCCCCTCAAGTGGCGACTCCCCTCATAGCCAAGCTATGGGGAAAGGCTCCTGCTCTCGGCACACCAACCGAGGCTCCCCTCAAGGTGCGGCTCAAAGGCAAGCCTCCTTAGTTATCGACACTCGTCAGGCCACAAGAGAAGACCTCGACGTCCTTTTCAGCACAGTCCCAGGAGCTAGCACGGGCCAAGCTCCCAAAAAACTCTTCTGAACCTCCCAAGGCGGCCCCAGTTCTTACCGATGAAGAGCTTGGAGAGTACATATCGGCTAATATCGATGCCCCATCCCTCGATGATGTAATCCCTTGGGACAAGATCCCATATTTTATCAATAATAGAGTATCTTTTAATTATTCTTGTCTTCCACATTGGAATATCATGTACACTCTAGATAATGCTCTACAGTCATTGCAAACACAAATAACGACTATGAGTCATGCAAATCGAGTCGTCCGGTATCAATGAGTCTGTTACATAGTCCCACCCCGGAACAAGGACGAGAAGCCCATTATCTTTGACAAAGTCGAGCGTCACCAAGACCTCCCACTGATAGAGCCAGAACCCGACACCGGCAGAATACAAATCTACCGGTACAACGAACGGGCTAAATATCTCATCCAAAAGATGGGTTACAACTTGAGGAGCGCCAAGGTCTGAACTACGGCAAAGGTCGACGCCTTCCCCTACGACTTCCAGTGCCAAAAGGGAAGCCACAAGACTACTATCACCGTACCCGATGGGGGGTAGGCTACGTCACGCCTCCAACAACTCCAGAAGAATCAGAAGCAGAGGATGTCATACATTCTCACTCATCTGAAACTTCAACTTGGAACTTCGACACCAGCATCGGTTCAGTCTTCAAGAAAGTGCTGTCAGCCTACTTAACAACCACACTTTCCATCGACAGCAAATCCTCAGGGAAGTACCTTTCTTGACCTCCATCGAGAATGTACTGCCTCTCTCCAGACAGAGGATTGGTGAACTTGACCAAACTAAGTTCACACTCATTCTTTTGAAAAATTATATGCTTTTGGAACCCAACTGTTTCGTTGCATTCTATCCCCAGTAGAGGAATAACCATGTCCACATTACCTTTGAGTTACTTCTCTACACCTTATCAAGCAAGGACACCATGTAAGATCATGCTTAAGATAAAGTTTACCAAGTCTACGTTACCTCTGAGTAAACATTTCGTACAACAAACCATGTGTTGTTGCACTATAGAACATCTACGTCCATATTACCTTTGAGTTGTTCTATAAACCCCCACAGAGTTCACTCCTACTATGTCCACATTACCTCTGAGTAGGAAAGCTCTACCATTTTTAGCACATATTTACCATGTCCACCTTACCTCTGAGTAAATATGTTGGTCCTCTCTCTCAAGTTTTCAATCTGTACCTAAAACCAAGTTACCCCAAGGATGATAAGTCCACATAAAAATACCCTATATTTACCACGTCCATATTACCTCTGAGTAAATATGCTGGGTACATCATACAACTTATTATCTGCAACCACACCAAAGTGCGCAAAAGATAATAGGTCCACAAAAATACCAAAATAGTCGAACAAAGCAAAGGGTTCTTTATTTCTTTAACAAAAGAAATAACAAAAGAGCTATATTTTGCAGGAACCTACATAAAAAAAGAGACAAAAGTGTCTCCAAATCAAAAGGAAATAGAGCCAAAAAGAGACTAAAGATCGACAACCAGCTCATCCACCCGACGCTGCAATTCTTGAGCATGAGTCTCCATAGTCGCTAGAATGCGACACTCAGCTTCCTGGCATATTGCGCGCCTGGCTTCAGGAGCAAGGTCGGCAGTGAACTTGTCGTCTAACTCCTTCTTCTGACGAAGCAAGTGGGCCACACGGCGAGTGCACCTCGTCGGCTCCTCCATAAGCTGAATATTTTCGACCTGTGCCTGTTCAGAATCAGCTAGAATTTGCGCTCACTGCTCTTGCAGATGACGAATATGCGTCTCAACTTCTGTGAGATTGAACTTCAGGGACTCTCATAGTTTGGCCTTCTCCTCCATCAATGAGGATAAATTCTCTATCTTGTCTACAGTATCGTCCATATCTTACACCTAGATAGCCATAGTGTCAGAGTGAGCCGACTCAACGGCAGCCTCTAGCTTACTCTGCTCTTCTTCGATCAAAGCAGAAAAATTGTTTCGCCGACTGTTCCGGAGTTCTGTCAGGCGAAGATCGAGCTCAGTCATAGAAGCTTCCAAAATCTCGGCCATATGATCATGGCCTTGATAACTACGAATCTGCTGGATAAATGGGAGCGCCATGCGTCTCGCAGTCGTGAAGCTTCCACCTTCGTCCAACACAGCCGACACCCCCCGTCGCAACATCTTGTAGACGGCCTCAACCATGAATCTTATGTATTCATCTGCATCAGCCAACACTTGAGGCATCATTGCAGGAGCTGCCATAGCTATTATGAGAGCCAGGGAAGTAACCCCTACAAAAGCATCAACACCTGATGTTGAGGGCACAATCGCCGTTTGGCTTACAGGAGCCTCAGGTCTTATATCCTCAGGAGAGGAAACCGGAGTCTCGGAAATCACGACCCCTGAACTTCCCTGAGGAACTGATACCTCCCCCAGGAAGGAGGGTGTCACTACCACATTTCTAGTTTGAGGGTATTTTTGTCATTTTTGGGGTTATTTGAATTTATTTGAATTTATGGAAATTTTTAGAAATTATTTTGGAATTGTTTGAATGAGGGTTGACTAGGTTGACTTTGACTAGTTTTGACTTGGTAACCTAACCCTAGTTGAGTTTGAACTTGGTTATATTATGAGACCCTAGATTAAGTTAAGTTAACCATACTCTAGTTATTAGAATCAATTAGGAATATAGAGATTAGAATAGAAAGCTTTTGGTCACAAGTCATGACTTGCGATTTTTGAAACATTGATTAATGACTAAGCCCAACCCACTATCAACCCTAACTCAAACCCATACTTGGCCGGCCACATAAACCTAGTCCTAGGGATTCCTACCCTATAAGTATTCTCCTAGAAATTAGGGCTAGCCTCTTTAGGAAGAACAAGTTTTGGAAAGAGGTGAGTTCCATCTTCACAAATCCATAGAAAATCTATTTTAGCTCCTTTTTCCCTCAAACAAATTGCAATAGATTTTAAATGAAATGTTCTTGCTATTGTTATATGTTTTTCTCAGATTCATATCAATTTGGAGAAGTTTGCTAGCAAGAGGAACCCCCCATTTGAGGCTTTTCTTGTATTTTGACACCAATAGGTAAATCAATGTAAACTCCATTAAAATTCTAGTTTCTTTGCATATTTGGAGAGCCCTAGGTCTACCCTAACTGTAGGTATGCCTAGACCTAGGTTTCGTGTCCATTTTATGTCCTAAATAGACACGTATCAGTGTTAGTGTTAAGGTATTTGATGAAATGCCCCAATGGGCATTTCGTATTGATTTTTGAATTGTGTTTAAATAGGAATTATTGTTTTGTTGTCACTTACACATTTGTGGGGGACTGAGGTGATTTTGGTCTTGTGTCGTGTCTGTTTGGACACAGGGACACATCCGTGCGCGCTCGGGACTGCACTGTCCTGCTGTTCGGGGGCTACACCGGACACGACACACGACTAGAGGAAACGAGACTCGACACACACCATGGGGCACTGACTGACATGCCACATGTCAAGTTTCAGATGACCACGTGGCGTGTCGAGAGAGTTATCAGTGTCGCACTGATTTGTCACTGTGTAGTGCACACGAGAAATCGAGCACTGATACGCTACTCGTATTCATGCTGGACACGTCGAGGACACGAATCAGGGTGCCCTAGTCCTAGCCCTAGTCCTACTCGACACTGGGACCCGAGTGCGGGACTCATTGAGTCGTGTCCTGGCTATACGACTCCGTGTCCTGCCCGTACGAGACTGTCCTGTCAGTTAATACTGGTGGGTGTCACTTGCTGTTTGGACACTTCGTGTCCACTTTTGTGGACACGAATCACCCTCTTTGACACGTACACTATTAGTATGTTATTTACATTAATTATTTTAGTTATCAATTTCCTATTTTACCCTAAATTCCTGATACATGCTATACTAAATTTTTTCCAGGTTTTGTAATGTGAACTTGGCATTCTAATTAACCTCTTAATTGCTGTTATTAGCATGATTTTAGTCCCTAATACTATTCTCCTATATGTTATCTATCTATAGGTCAAATTTGGGTAATTTTGGTTTGGTTTTGAATACAAAATAGGGATTTGTATCAGCGGGCTGAAACTGTCAATTATATGAACTGATTTGTATGCATTGATTTCCTTTCCTTCCTATTTTCCTGAGACTGAACTGTAGGGACTGTTGTGCAGGATGAATTGGTTTCCTTTCCTTTTCTTCCTGTAAGACTACCCACAGTCCATTGAATCACACACACCCTCGATCCCACACACACTAGTGTATCACTCTCACACTATACATAATTCATACACACACTTTGTTCATCAACACACACAAACACTCTCTCACCTTCACTCATTGGTCTAGACACCCACATAGTTTTGCACTCTCTAATACACAGCCACACATGTGTCACTCACTCACCACACTCTCTATCACACTACACAGCTATACACACACAAGCTTCACTCTCTACACACACATGCTCTCTCTCTATATATATTTATGTATGTATATTCTATATATGTAATATGTATATATATTTAAATAATGTATTGTGAATATATATATTATACATGAATATCTAATTATATATGTAATCATATATGTATATAATGTATACATGTAATGGATATTATATGTATATATCAATCTATGTAATGTACCTATATATGGTTAATGTATATATAGTATTTTGAGCCTAGGTATATATATAATATATATATATGTGAAGTTCCTAATGTATTGTACTATAGCTAGCCTATATGTAAAGTATCTAAATAAATAGGTATAGTGATGAATAAGTTAGACTTGTTGAATGTATGTTAGTTTTTAGCATATAGCTATATTGTGATGATGTGATATAGTTGGGATAGGCTTGTTTCAGGCTTGCATAGCCTTGTAATGGTATGTGTTAGCTAGTGTAGGCTTGTTTAGACTAGTATGGACTATTTAGGCCTAGAATAGACTGTTTAGACTTGTTGGACCTAGTTTGACCATAGTTGACCTAGGTTTGACTTCTTGGTTGACCAAGGTTGACCAATAGTTGACTTTGGCCTAGATTGACCTAGACTCATATAGAGTACATAGTAGAACTTCATTTTACCATTTTAGACTTGTTGTGACTTGTACTATTCTGATTAGGAGCCAGACACCTCTCCTCTGACAGTACATTTCATCTGGACACTCAGATACCAGGCGAGTACATTCTCTGATCATTTCATATCCTGCTTAGAATTATTTCCTGCATTAAATTACTTTACTTGTTACTGTCACATTGGTCACACGGATTGGTATTATATGGATCCCTTCTTGAGATGTTATCCCTTCAGGGAGCATCGGGTACTACATGTTCTGTGTATTTCACTTACATGGCGTATCACTATGCTTCATTGGTTTATTGATCACTTGTGACATATACTCTTATGATCACAGAGTCTTCCTTGAATCCTTATCCCATATATTGGGTTTCTTAGAATTCCCATTTATGGGACATCCATGTATCACCCTTCGGGGGCCTTTGCATGGAATCATAACATAACTTGGTTGGATCCTTGTGTATTGATTGGGGGTACGGGAGAGTAGAAGTAGACATGTGAATAATACCCAAGTAGTATCTCATCAGAATCATTCCGTAGTGTCTCATCAGAATCATCCCATGCCATATACATGTCTATATTGTACTCTGACTCACTAGCCACTGTTAGTTCTTTATTATAGTAGATATTTCTATTATAGTTCTCTCTCTGTTTTCATACTGCATTTCTTTCAGTACCTGTATCTTACTTTACTGCATGATTATATTTTCTAACCTACTATGAACTGTTGAGATGTATTGTGCTCGCTCTTGTCCTGATTGGACCTGTTGAAAATATTACAGAGGACGAGGAGGAGGCCTGTGTCGATACCTTCTACGGGGCAGCCCTAGACGATACTTGCGAGCTGGACTCTCAGGAGGACCCAGCTCTAGCTGATGACATTACCCCCATTGCCTAAACTAGCTTAGTTAGGCCTATCTTACTTATGTTGTCTTGAGACTATTTTAGCTAGAATTTATTTCTGTTCAGAGATTCTGAGTTGTATATATTCTTACATATTTAGTAGCTGAGACCATGTATTTCTGGATATTACTGAGATGTTATCTTAGACTTTCTGATCATCTGTATTTTCTTGAGTTCTATATCATATCGTGCTTTCTTCTTTCTTAGTTGTGATTGAGTTTATTTACTGCTATGTCACCCCAATTCGGGGAGTATAAACTGCTTAGAATTTATATTGTTAGATGTTGTAACCTAGGACATCGTTCTACCGTCGATACTGCGGCGTAGGCTGGACGTACCCACGTCTCGTGCCCTTACTCTAGGGTACAGGTCGTGACACATTTTTAGTGGTGGCCCATGCAGGTCTAGACTAGAAGTGTAGTGGTATTCTAATTAGAGTATCACTACAACCTGCAGTAGGATATAGGACATTAATTTTTAAGGTACTCAATCACATTAGGAAAAAATTCTTTTGATTGCCATCTAAATCTTTATTGTCAGCTGATCCTTTTGAATTTTAATTGTCCGCTTTTGTTATATTGCTTCTTTCTCATAAATTGATACTCTTGTTTGGTCTATCTTCAAGATGGTAGAGACTCGGTCGCAGCGTACCATTCATGGGGATGCTATAGAGGGATCTTCTACCTCTCAGCCAGTACATCAGGGCCAGGAGACTGCAACTCCTGCCACCTCTGTTCGTATTGAGACTCCAGCAGCAGCAGCAGCAGGGGGTATGCCTCCACCGGCTCGAAGGCAGGACCCAGTCATCGCAGAGGAGCCCTTCCAGCAGCTGCCGCCTACAGGATACGTAGATGCGGTACAGATGTTCGTATATTTCTAGCAGTTCATGGACAGGCAGCAGGCTCGACAGGACAAAGGCATGGAGTTGGCCCTTACGACGGTTGCAGCTCGACCAGTGGTCCATCAGCCGAGGACACCGGGGATAGAGCAGTTCCAGAAGATGTGGCCCAGAGACTTCCTGGGGACAGAGGGGATTATATATGCTGATGGCTGGATCGAGCATATAGAGGAGATCTTCCGCCTGGCCCGGATGCCAGCAGTTCTCCAGATTGAGGCCGCAGCTAGCCGGATGCGAGATCTTGCTCGCACCTGGTATCAGTCAGACCCCAGGGTAGAGGTAGCTGGGAAGACTTGGGAGGAGTTCAAGGGCTTCTTCAAGAAGAAGTTTTTTCCAGATTCAGCGCTCAGAGCCTTAGAGTCGCAGTTCGAGAGCCTAGTCCAGGGGAGCCTTTCAGTGGAGGAGTACGCTGGGGAGTTCGGCCGCCTCGGCAGGTTCGTAGAGGGCTTGAGCGAGACAGCGATGGCCCAGAGGTTCCGTAAGGGTCTGGTCAAGGAGGTCAAGTCTCTGACCAAGGGCAACAGGGATGCCACATTCGAGGAGATCTTGACGGGAGCCTTGTTGGCAGAGGATGATCTTGAGCTTAGGCTCAAGAGGGAACGAGACCCAGTTGGGGACAGTAGCAGCGGAGGCCAGGCCAAGAGGCCCCACTTTTAGCAACAACAGCTGAGGCAGTTCCAGCCGCAGCCGATCCAGTAGAGGCCAGTTCACCAGCAGCAGCAGCCAAGACAACACCAGCAGGGTCAGAGACAGGGTATCATTTGTGCCTACTGTAAGAAGCCCCGACATGTCACCAATGAGTACCGGAAGAGGCTGGGCCAGTGCCTAGTGTGTGGTTCAGCAGACCACCAGATGAGGGAGTGCCGCATAGCACGAGCAGCTCAGGAAGGAGGAGCCAGGGCTCCAGCAGGCCAACAGAGGGGACCATCCCTGCCGACACAACAGTAGAGGTTCGTCCAGCACTAGCAGCAGGCCAGGGGAGGCCAGCAGGGGCGAGGATTCGCCATGGCAGCAAAGGATGCGGAGGCCATCGGAGAGCTGATTACAGGTTCGATCCTTCTCGACTCCAGTCCAGCTTTTGCATTATTTGATTCCGGTGCTTCGCATAGCTTCATATCAGTATCTTTTATGATTAGACACGGTATCGTAGCTGAATCGTTGCCTCAGACTTACAAGATCACGACCGGGGGTGGCATTATCCTCGTGAGTGATGTTTGTAAGGGTCAGAGAGTAGTTTTGGGAGGCCTTGAGTTGGAGGTGAGCCTGCTCGTAATGCTATTGTCGAACTACGATATAGTACTAGACATGGATTGGTTGAGCAGGCACCACACAAGCATTGATTGCGGAGGGGGTAGAGTTCTCTTCAGAGCGCTGGGGGAGCCAGAGTTCGAGTACTCTAGACGTCAGGCGGAGCAGAGCAGCGGAGTTTTCTGTGGAGTCTCGGTTGCGGAGCAGGCGATTCCATACCCCTTGATAGCAGAGTATATGGATGTTTTCCCTGAGGAGTTACCTGGATTGCTACCAGATAGAGACATTAAGTTCTCGATAGACTTGGTTCCAGGAGCGAAACCCATCTCTCAGCATGTCTATCGGGTGAACAACAGTGAGCTGGTGGAGCTGAAGAAGCAGGTGGATGAGCTACAGGACAAGGGCTTCATCCGTTCGAGTTCGTCGCCATGGGTGCACCAGTATTGTTTGTACCGAAGAAGGATGGGTCAGTACGGATGTGTATTGACTACAGGGCACTTAACAACCTCACGATCAAGAACAAATATCCACTATCGCGGATCAACGATCTTTTTGATTAGTTGAGCGGAGCTCGGATATTTTCCAAGATTGATCTGAGGTCGGGATATCACCAGGTGAAGGTAAAGGGGGAGGATATTCCCAATACCGCTTTCAAGATGCGGTACGGGTAGTTTAAGTTTTTGGTTATGCCGTTTGGGCTAACCAATGCACCAGCAGTGTTTATGAACCTTATGAACACGGTGTTCCACCAGTACCTGGATCAGTTTGTGGTGGTGTTCATTGACGACATCTTGATATATTCCAAGACTGAAGAGGAGTACAAGGAGTATTTGAGGATAGTGCTAGAGATTCTCAGGAAGGAGCAGCTTTACGGGAAGCTCTCCAAGTGTGAGTTCTTCTTGGACCGGGTGGACTTCTCGGGGCATGTGGTGACTGGAGATGGTATCTCAGTTGACCCTAAGAAGATTGTAGCAGTTGAGGCATGGGCAGCGCTGACTTCAGTTGCAGAGATCAGGAGTTTCCTAGGGCTGGCAGGATATTTTCGGAGATTTGTACAGGATTTCTCCCAGGTTGCAGAGCCGTTGACTCGGTTGACCCGGAAGGATGCTAAGTATGTTTGGTCAGAGGAGTGTCAGGCAGCTTTTGATGAGTTGAAGAAGCAGCTTACGACAGCTCCGATTCTGACATTACCTTCAGGATCAGGTGGTTTCACTATTTATATTGATGCTTCAGGGAAGGGGCTGGGTTGTGTCTTACAGCAGCATGGGAAGGTGATTACCTATGCTTCCAGGCAGTTACATCCCCATGAGAAGAACTATCCTACCCATGACCTGGAGCTGAGCAGTGATATTTGCTCTGAAGTTGTGGAAGCATTATCTGTATGGGGAGCGGGTGAAGATTTTTACAAATCACAAGAGCTTAAAGTATGTGTTTACTCAGAAGGAGTTGAACATGAGGCAGGGCAGATAGCTAGAGTTGATGAAGGACTTTGACATCCTACTTCAGTATCACCCAGAAAAGGCCAACGTGGTTGCCGATGCCTTGAATAGGTATCCGACAGCCATGTGTTTGACCATGGATCGGCATTTGCTTGCAGACTTGGAGAGCCTTGGGATTGAGGTGATCGTGCCCGGAGTGCAGATGCAGATGTGGGGCATGCAGATTCAGTCAGACTTGTTGGAGAGGATCAAGTCGGCACAGTTTGAGGACGTTGCTCTGCGGTGTCTCCGAGAGCAGGTTCGAGCAGGATTGCTGGAGGACGAGTTTTCTCTTGTAGAGGATGGTGCCTTGAGGCACGGTTCCAGGTTATGTGTGCCCAGTGGAGATCTCAGGGAGCAGGTTATACAGGAGGCCCACAGATCTCAGTACTCTATACACCCGGGTGCCAACAAGATGTACCGGGATCTGAGGGAGCATCTTTGGTGGTTCGGGATGAAGCGGGAGGTGGCTCGCTTCGTGGCTAGGTGTTTGGTCTGTCAGCAGGTCAAGGCAGAGAGGCAGAGGCCCGGTGGATTGTTCAGCTGCTGCCTATTCCCGAGTGGAAATGGGAGCATATCACTATGGACTTCGTATCAGGATTGCCGCGTACACCAGGAGGGAAAGACGCAATTTTGGTCATCGTTGACAGGTTGACCAAATCGGTCCACTTTTTGCCATTCAAGGTGGGTACGTCTACAGAGAGGCTGACGGAGATGTATATGCGGCAGATAGTCAGGATTCATGGGGTTCCGGTCAGCATCATCTCAGATAGGGATAGTCGCTTTACTTCCTATTTCTGGAGGAGTCTGTAGACCAGCTTGGGCACTCAGCTCAAGTTTAGTACTGCATACCACCCCCAGACGGACGGACAGTCAGAGCGGACTATTCAGACACTTGAGGATATGCTGCAGACGTGCGTCCTGGACTTTGTAGGTTCCTGGAAGGATCATCTTCATTTGGTGGAGTTTGCTTACAATAACAGTTTCCAGGCCAGCATTAAGATGTCACCTTTCGAGCCTCTGTACGGGCGAAGGTGTCGTACACCCTTATCTTGGGATGATGTGGGTGAGCGAGCTTTACTGGGGCCAGAGATGGTTGTTGACGCAGCCGAGAAGGTGAAGCTCATCAGGGACAGACTTCGCGTGGCATAGAACAAACATCGGCACTGGGCCGATAGCCACCGGAGGCCGTTGGAGTTTGAGGTACAGATTAGAGTAGGATTAGATTTAGGTTTGTTTGTTTGTGATTTTTGATCATGTTTGTTTATCATAATTAATTGAGACCTTACTTGTGATTAGGTTGGAGACCAGGTTTTCTTGAGGATATCTCTGACTCGTGGTACGATACGTTTTGGTGGAGATGGGAAGCTTAGCCCCGCATCATCGGCCCTTTCGTTATTAGCGGGAGAGTAGGTGACGTAGCATACAGGCTAGACTTGCCACCTGCACTAGTGGGGGTCTACAACGTATTCCATGTATCACAGTTGAAACATTACGTGGATGATCCTAGCCATGTGCTCGATCATTCGGAGATTAAGGTTGGACCTTCTTTCAGCTATCCAGAGCAGCCAGTGGAGATTCTGGATAGACGGAAGAAGGTTCTGAGGAACCAGGTGATACCCTTGGTACGCGTCACATGGAGGCATCATACTCCAGGAGAGTCTACCTGAGAGCGGGAGGATGAGATGCGCGAGCGTTACCCATATCTTTTTGGACCGTGAGGTATACTTTCTATCCTTCTCATCAGTTGCATTTCCCCTTTCAATTTCGAGGACAAAATTCTTTTAAGGAGGGTAGATTTGTCACTACCACATTTCTAGTTTGAGGATATTTTTGTCATTTTTGGGGTTATTTGAATTTATTAGAATTTGTTTGAATTTATGGGAATTTTTAGAAATTATTTTAGAATTGTTTGAATGAGGGTTGACTAGGTTGACTTTGACTAGTTTTGACTTGGTAACCTAACCCTAGTTGAGTTTGGACTTGGTTAGATTATGAGACCCTAGGTTAAGTTAAGTTAACCATACTCTAGTTATTAGAATCAATTAGGAATATAGAGATTAGAATAGAAAGCTTTTGGTCACAAGTCATGACTTGTGATTTTTGAAACATTGATTAATGACTAAGCCCTACCCACTAGAAACCCTAACCCAAACCCATACTTGGCTGGCCACATAAACCTAGTCCTAAGGATTCCCACCCTATAAGTATTCTCCTAGAAATTAGGGCTAGCCTCTTTAGGAAGAACAAGTTTTGGAAAGAGGTGAGTTCCATCTTCACAAATACATACAAATTCCATTTTAGCTTATTTTTTCCTCAAACAAATTGCAATAGGTTTTAAATGAAGTGTTCTTGCTGTTGTCATATGTTTTTCTCAGATTCATATCAATTTGGAGAAGTTTGCTAGCAAGAGGAATCCTCCCCATTTGAGGCTTTTCTTGCATTTTGACACCAATAGGTAAATCAATGTAAACTCCATTAAAATTCTAGTTTCTTTGCATATTTGGAGAGCCCTAGGTCTACCCTAACTGTAGGTATGCCTAGACCTAGGTTTCGTGTCCATTTCGTGTCCTAAATGGACACGTATCAGTGTTAGTGTTAAGGTGTTTGATGAAATGCCCCAATGGGCATTTCGTATTGATTTTTGAATTGTGTTTAAATAGGAATTATTGTTTTGTTGTCGCGTACACGTTTTTGGGGGACTGAGGTGATTTTGGTCTTGTGTCGTGTCTGTTTGGACACAGGGACACATCCGCGCGTGCTCGGGACTGCACTGTCCTGCTGTTCGGGGGCTGTACCGGATACGACACGCGACTAGAGGACACGAGACTCGACACACACCACGGGGCACTAACTAACATGCCACGTGTCAAGTTTCAGATGACCACGTGGCGTGTCGAGAGAGTTATCAGTGTCGCACTGATTTGTCACTGTGTAGTGCACACGAGAAATCGAGCACTGATACGCTACTCGTATTCATGCTGGACACGTCGAGGACACGAATTAGGGTACCCTAGTCCTAGCCCTAGTCCTACTCGACACTGGGACACGAGTGCGAGATTCATTGAGTCGTATCCTGGCTGCACGACTCCGTGTCCTGCCCGCACGAGACTGTCCTGTCTGTTAATACTGGTGGGTGTCACTTGCTGTTTGGACACATCGTGTCCACTTTTGTGGACACGAATCACCCTCTCTGACACGTATACTATTAGTATGTTATTTACCAACCATAATTGTTACACATTAATTGTTTTAGTTATCAATTTCCAATTTTACCCTAAATTCCTGATACATGCTATACTGAAATTTTTCCAGGTTTTGTAATATGAACTTGGCAGTCTAATTAACCTCTTAATTGCTGTTATTAGCATGATTTTAGTCCCTAATACTATTCTCCTACATGTTATCTATCTATAGGTCAAATTTGGGTGATTTTGGTTTGGTTTTGAATACAAAATGGGGGTTTGTATCAGTGGGCTGAAACTGTCAATTATATGAACTGATTTGTATGCATTGATTTCCTTTCCTTCCTATTTTCCTGAGACTGAACTGTAGGGACTGTTGTGCAGGATGAATTGGTTTCCTTTCTTTTTCTTCCTGTGGGACTACCCACAGTCAATTGGATCACACACACCCTCACTCCCACACACACTAGTGTATCACTCTCACACTATACATAATTCATACACACACTTTGTTCATCAACACACACAAACACTCTCTCACCTTAACTCATTTGTCTAGACACCCACATAGTTTTGCACTCTCTAACACACAACCATACACGTGTCACTCACCACACTCTTTATCACACTACACAGCTACACACACACAAGCTTCACTCTCTACACACACACACATGCTCTCTCTCTCTCTCTATATATATATTTATGTATGTATATTCTATATATGTAATATGTATATATATGTAAATAATGTATTGTGAATATATATATTATACATGAATATCTAATTATATATGTAATCATATATGTATGTAATGTATACATGTAATGGATATTATATGTATATATCAATCTATGTAATGTACCTATATATGGTTAATGTATATATAGTATTTTGAGCCTAGGTATATATATATATATATATATATATATATATATATATATATATATGTGAAGTTCCTAATGTATTGTACTATAGCCTTTATGTAAAGTATATAAATAAATAGGTATAATGATGAATAAGTTAGACTTGTTGAATGTATGTTAGTTTTATAGCATATAGCTATATTGTGATGATGTGATATAGTTGGGATAGGCTTGTTTCAGGCTTGCATAGCCTTGTAAATTTGTGTGTTAGCTAGTGTAGGCTTGTTTAGACTAGTATGGACTAGTTAGGCCTAGAATAGACTGTTTAGACTTGTTGGACCTAGTTTGACCATAGTTGACCTAGGTTTGACTTCTTGGTTGACCAAGGTTGACCAAGAGTTGACTTTGGCCTAGGTTGACCTAGACTCATGTAGAGTGCATAGTAGAAGTTCATTTTACCATTTTAGACTTGTTGTGACTTGTGCTGTTCTGATTAGGAGCCAGACACCTCTCCTCGGACAGTACATTTCATCCGGACACTCAGATACCAGGCGAGTACATTATCTGATCATTTCACATCCTGATTAGAATTATTTCCTGTATTAAATTACTTTACTTGTTACTGTCACGTTGGTCACACAGATTGGTACTATATGGATCTCTTCTTAAGATGTTATCCCTTCAGGGAGCATCGGGTACTATATGTTCTGTGCGTTTCACTTACATGGCGTATCACTATGCTTCATTGGTTCATTGATCACTTGTGACATATACTCTTATGATCACAGAGTCTTCCTTGAATCCTTATCCCATATATTGGGTTTCCTAGAATCCCCATTTATGGGACATCCATGTATCACCCTTCGGGGGCCTTTGCATGGAATCATAACATAACCTGGTTGGATCCTTGTGTATTGATTGGGGGTACGGGGGAGTAGAAGTAGACATGTGAATAATACCCAAGTAGTATCTCATCAGAATCATTCCGTAGTGTCTCATCAGAATCATCCCATGCCATTTACAAGTCTATATTGTACTCTGACTCACTAGCCACTGTTAGTTCTTTATTATAGTATATATTTCTATTACAGTTCTCTCTCTGTTTATATACTGCATTTCTTTCAGTACCTTTATCTTACTTTACTGCATGATTATATTTTCTAACCTGCTATGAACTGTTGAGATGTATTGTGCTCGCTCCTGTACTGACTGGACCTGTTGAAAATATTACAGAGGACGAGGAGGAGGCCTGTGTGGATACCTTCTACGGGGCAGCCCTAGACGACACTTGCAAGCTGGACTCTCAGGAGGACCCAGCTCTAGCTGATGATATTACCCCCATTGCTTAGACTAGCTTAGTTAGGCCTATCTTACTTATGTTGTCTTGAGACTGTTTTAGCTAGACTTTTATTTCTGTTCAGCGATTCTGAGTTGTATATATTCTTTAATATTCAGTATCTGAGACCATGTATTTCTGGATATTGTTGAGATGTTATCTTAGACTTTCTAATCATCTGTATTTCCTTGAGTTCTATATCATATCGTGCTTTCTTCTTTCTTAGTTGTGATTGAGTTTATTTAATGCTATGTCACCCCCATTCAGGGTGTATAAACTGCTTAAAATTTATATTGTTAGATGTTGTGACCTAGGACAGCGTTCTACCGCCGACACTGCGGCGTAGGCTGGATGTACCCACGTCTCGTGCCCTTACTCTAGGGTGCGGGTCGTGACAGAGGGAAAAAGGGTGCATCTTCCACCATAGGACTCTTATCCTTATTTAAATAGGCATTTGGGAGCCCCACAACAGCCGGGTCCGCCACCGCAGTCCCGACAGCAACATTGATGGCAGATACGGATCCTCCTACCGTCGACGGAAGATTTTCAACAACAAGCGAGAGAGCAGACCCTCCCGCCTCTTGCTCATTCAAGTCCGGAGTAGGACTCGGTAGTTGAGCTACTCCTCCCTCATCAATATCAACTCTCGGGATAGGAGTCGGTGTCACGACCCGCACCCGCTTTTCGGATACAAGACGTGTCCAAGCCCAGCCTACGTCGCAGTATCGGCGGTAGAACACTGTCTATACTCACAAGTCACTGAATCTATAATCACGAGGAAATCTATATCTCATCCCCAGAATAATCAAGACACAATCAAAATCAATGAATATCCATAAACTAAGCAATAATAAATATAAACTGAATGTATCCAAAATCAATGTCACGTCCGGTGGACACAAATCCACTACCAATAGACAGAAAATAGAGAAATACAAGAAGTAACTAACTGAGTACCACCTGCTAACCAAGCAACCTCAAACAGCAAAGCACTACAGTCTGATGCTAACTCAAATCTACTCGCCTGCTCCAGACTCAAACTCGGCTAACCTGAAGAGATCATCAGGTCCTCACAGGACATAGCAAGATACATAATATACATGCCTATCTAGCAGTTTTATCATGCACACGAAATAAACAAAAAGAATAAGAACAAGACAAATGACTACGAACACGAACACGAACACACGAACACTAGAACAACTACGTATAAATGAACTGCCGGATGAACTATAAACACGAGATCAATGGAAGAACCAAACCCTCATCCCGAGTGTAGAATCTGTGGTTAGCTCACGGCAAGTCACCCTCGTCCCGTATGTGGACTCTTTGGTGTAATTGGTCAACCCTCGTCCCGAGTGTGGACTCTCTGGTACTAATGAACACGACAAACACCCTCGTCCCGAGTGTGGACTCTCTGGTGCACCAAACAACCCTCGTCCCGAGTGTGGACTCTCTGGTTGTGTAAAACGATAATCAAGGCTATGGCAGTTCACTACACGCACACGTTCTATGACACGACTCAAGCAAGGTGCTGGTGATGTCACGACCCGCACCCTAGAGTAAGGGTACGAGAAGTGGGTACGTCCAGCCTACGCCGCAGTACAGGCAGTAGAACACTATCCTAGGTCACAACATCTAACAATATAAGGTACCTATACAGTATATACACTCCGAGTGGAGGTGGCAATACAGAATATAGTCTCAATCACTTCTAAGGCAGAAATAGCACGATATCATAAATATGATAATCTCAAAGGAAGTACAAACAGAAAGGAAAATAAGTCTAAGTGTCTAAACGACACAATAACAAAATATAATACAACTCAAATCTCCAGTTATTACAATACAAGTTCCAACAGAGAAAACTAAACCACAAACTAGAAATCTACTCCAAGCTCTACTGGTCCTCTAGGCTAGCTGTGAATCTCTATGTTATCTGTAATATTTTCAACAGGTCCAGTCAGGACAGGAATGAGCACAATATATCTCACGCAGTTTATATCATGTCAGAAGCTAATAAACATGCAATAGAGTACGATATATGAATAACTGAAGGAATGTACATGAAGTAAAAGAGATAACTGTAATGGAAATATCTATTATAAGTAGAGAACTATCAGTGACTAGTGAATCAAAGTACAAGATAGACATGTGAACAGGTAGAGGTGATTCAAGAGAGGTGATTCATGATTATACTACTTGGAATTATCCACATGCTATTTCTACTCCCGCAGCCCCAATCAATACACAAGGATCCAGACATATTACGTTAAGATTCAAGATTTCACTGCCTCATAAATAAGAGCACACATGAAATTGATTCATGGGGGCTCTGTGAACATGAGAGTACATGCAACTCCAGAGGATACATGAATAGTGAAGCATGACGATACATGACGTAAGTGAAACGCACAAGACATGAAGTACCTGATGCTCTTGAGGGGGATAACATCTCATGAAAAGATCCATATAGTACCAATCCGTGTTACCAACGTGATAGCATACAAGTAAAGTAAATCTAGAGCAGGAATATAAGTTCTAGCAAATATGAAACGGTCAGAAAATGTACTCGCCTGACACCCTGAACAACTGATATGGAAAGATGGCCAACTGGAGTCACAGAGTCCTAGTTATAGCAACACAGGTTATAAAGGGTTCAATTTATATGATAATTGAAAGTATAATGGAATCTATATAAGTCTAAGTCAATCTAGGTCAAAGTCAACTCTTGGTTAACTCTGGTCAACTATAAAGTCAAACTAGGTCAACTCTAGTCAACTGTGGTCAAACTAGCTAGGGTTGGGTCAACAATGGTCAACTAGTCTAGGTTAGTCAATTCTAGGTCTAAACAAACTAAGTATATGCAAATCAAGTATCCAAGATAGTTACTAACTCATAGCCTAAGTCACTTGCTAAACCAAGCACAAAACTAAACCATAAGTTAACAATGCACACAAACTTAGTCATATAATGTATATATATTATTCACATTCATATATTCATATACATAGATATATATAGGAAAGCTATATATATAGGCATATACATATATATATATATATATATATATATAGAAAGAGAGGTAATAGAGTAATTGAGTATGTGTGTGAAAGGATATGTGTTAATGTTCTCAGATTT
The DNA here is from genome assembly GCA_029216955.1 of Iris pallida. Classification (NCBI taxonomy): domain Eukaryota; kingdom Viridiplantae; phylum Streptophyta; class Magnoliopsida; order Asparagales; family Iridaceae; genus Iris; species Iris pallida. The sequence continues at coordinate 753,008 of JANAVB010022998.1, read as the reverse complement.
AGTGATAAGTAGGTGTATATGACATGGGATACATAGTGTCAAAGGGTGTATGAATGCATGTGTGTAAAAGGTTATAGGTTAACTCAGTTTATAGAAATGCATATATACATACTTATATTGCATCTATACATTATATACATTGTATACAACATGTAAAAATAGAAGAGGGAAAAAGGAGAAAAAACTGAAATGGAAAGGGAAGGGAAGGAAAAATGTAAGAAAAAGGAAAAATAGTAGACATATACATGCTTGCATCATATATTCTACATTACCATACATGCTATCATTATATATTGCATTACATTATATATACATTATGCATTCATATCTATCATTACATGTATACCTTGCATTCATATCTAGCATTCATTATACTTCCATGCATACATTGCATATCATTCTTTCATTCATGCATTTATGCATTGCTTACATACATTACATTGATTGTATTCCTACATGCTTGCATTCAACCTTATATATAAATTAATGTAAAGAGGATACATATCATATATATATCATTTCATTCATCTAACATATTATGCATTACATACTCTACATTCATTTAATATCCATACTACATAGGCTCATAGGTTACACAAAATACCTATGTCGTATAGTCACTCTTCTACTTAAAATCAATACTGTACCAATTGGACGTTCACTAAATTCTAGGATTAAAGTATGTTGTAGTCCTTCGTGTTAGCTTTTCGAAACTTTAATTTCGTGCCCGGAAGCTTCCGAAATCACGAAAATACCGAAATGTGTTCGTCTTTCGTATAGCTGACACTCAAATAATTCTACAGAAAGTTCCAGAAAGAATTTGGCTTCTTAAAATATATATTTGGAAAGCGAACTTCGATACGCTTCTTTAGAAAAAATGGGAGATAAATCGGAGTTCTAAGCTAAAAGTTATGACATTTCTAAGTTACTTTAGTTAATAAAAACGTGAATGAATATTATGACGAATTTGAGTTATTTTGGACAAAAGAAACACATGTAGGCCAAGATACTTGGATACCAACATAGGTATCCAAATTAAACTCATTTTAACCATCCTAAAACTGAATTTAAATATCTATTTAAACTATTAGCATACATACATACACATGGGGTGTCCTAATTTGGGATCTATCAAGTAGGACACAAGACACGTATCTAAAATCCTCAAGAGAGCTCCAAATGGCCTTAAATTTGAATCTAAATGGGGTACATACATGGAGGTGGATCCTATGGATTCAAAACTAACTAATAGGCCTAGAAAATTAATTTAGAGGGTTGGTTTAACCTATTGGGAGTGGAATCCCAATGATACTCCCAAGTACACGGCTCCGACACGAAGTTCTTCCAAAATGGACATTCATCCTTGCACTTTGCTCCAAATCTTTGCTAGCACCCTCCTTTGGTAGTATGAGAAGGTTGGATGGATGTTTTGGTGAAGGGATGTAAGGATTTGGAGATCAAATCAAAGAGGGAAGCTCTCTAATTTGGGGAAGAACACTTAGGGTTCTATGTAGAGGTAAAAAGAGGCAAGAGTTTTCTTAAGGATTCTTTATAGGAAGGGGGAACTTGATGGCTGGTCATTAGATGAATTAGGCTTAGTTTTACATGTAGACGAGTGGCTAGGGCTTGTCCACCCAATTCTAAGCCTTCCTATTGGTTCAATTAGTCATAAGGCTTTCTTTTCACAAATATCCTAAGGAAAATATCATACTACTATAATATCTAGATATTACTAACCTTGTCATGATGGAACCTTCTAATCTAATATCTAGGCTTATGACTAATATCTAGATTAGGTTAACTTCTAGGTTAGTCTCTAACAAAAGGATTAACATAATATTTAATTAATATAAATTACCATTTCACAAAATTATCAAGATGACCAAAATACCCCTAGGCTAAAAAGTTGTAATTAGTCATCCTAATCACATGACTAGGCTCCCTTGGTCATGGTTAGTCTCTAGGCTTAGCAAAACTAGGGTTTAACTAGTTAACCATTAAAATCACATTTCAATATTTAAATAGTTTTAAATTAATTAAAAATTACTAAAAATCATAACATGAGTTAAATCTTATTATTGGTTAATCAAAATTATAAAAGTTCAAAATTACCCTCATTTTAGAAAAGTGGGTGTTACAAGTCTACCATTCTTAGAAGAATTTCGTCCTCGAAATTAAGATGGTCGTACTTCTTCTAGAGTCTCGTCCCCAACAATCATGCTCTCAGAACTTACCTAAATTATACAATTTAAAAAAATGGCGTACAGGGTCACGGCATACGATGGCAGTTGAAAGTCTTATCTAGGTATACTAGTCATGCTAAACCAAAACGGTCATAGGGTATCAAAATATACAAGCAATCTAGGGTGCTAAACAGGAAAAGTTATAGAAACAACAGATCATCAAGGCTGTAAGACAGTCTACCATCCTATATGAAAACTGGTAATTATCAAAAATAAAATAAGGATAACTAGTAATTATCTATAAAAGGGTAATATTCAAAAAAAAATCAAAATTAAAAGTTTAAAGAACGAAAGTCAATAGCATTGAAATCCAATCACAATATATATAAAAAAATTTGTCTCGATACGATCAAAGTTGACCAATTCTGGGTAACCAAGGTTTGGGCAATATGGAAGACAAGGTCTTCGAAGTTTGAGCACTAGCATACAAGGATGGAGATTCAGGTCACAATTAAATTTAAATCAATTGAGTACGACCCAAGATATTAATATGATAAGAAAAGATGATCAAAGTCGATTGGTCGTGATTAAGGGAGCTAGGATTCAATGATATGGAAAACTTTTAAAGGGTGATTCATAGATATAGAATAATTCAAATTTCTCCTTTTAAAGGGAAAACAAGAGAGAAGATTTCATAGGAAAGTCAAGTTAATCATCTCTCTCTAATACTATCAAGTTTATCATTTGTCGATCATATTTTTATCTCACAAGTCCTAATATAAAAATTAACCTTTGTATGACTACCATCAAAATTATATACTTCCGTCATAAAGATTTGACCTTGTCGTGATCACCATAGGCTAAATTTTTAAGTTCCGAAACATTATTCATGAAGCATACCCTTCTTACTAGGAATCAAAACTGACCACTTAATCATCATAAATCTAAATTCTTCCACATTGTCCTGAATTGGATCCGAAGCCTCTAAATCAAGTTTTATGTAATCCTTGAACTTATTCAATTTACTCTCCTTGTATTATTTAAATCTAAACCCACTAGGCCTTACAAAACTTATTCTTCATTATAAATTCAACCTTCATATTTCCTTCAACGTACACCTTCAATATTATTCTCCTGAAATTCAAAATTTTCACAAAATCTCTATATTTTATATAACTCAAAATCCTTACGTTCTTTCTGTTTCTAGCCATTTCTTACAACATCTTATTCAATTTCGTATCATCATTGCATATAGTTAAAATATCTTCTCTATTACTAAATTCCTAAATTTAACATCACAGCCTTAAAGTGTAACGTCTCAAGAATCAATAACCAAAATTTATCCAAGTTCTCGAAATGAAGTTGACCTTGAATATCCTCATCAGTTATGAAATACATCTATGAATTATTCATAACCAAATGATTTCTCTAAGTACGATTGTTCCTAAATTGATAATATAACTCTCTTGACTTCATCCTCAAATTCAGTCGTATCTCTATCCCAAACCTATATCAAGTCCATCATATTATACCCCTAGCAAGATTATCACAAGATAACAATTTAAGTCTTTTCCGAGTTAGAGGATTTACGTTACTTCCTCGACCTTTCGAAGGTGAAAAGATATGGAGATTCAAGGGTTTTAAAGTATAGCTGACAGAATTAGATACGAGACAGGTGATTGATGTAATCAGGACAGTTTTATTTATTCTTTTTTACAAAAAAATGGTAATACAAGAAATAATGGCAAGAAAGAAATAATGATAAAATTTGTTCTTCATCAACTATTAAAAAGAAATAAACCCATTTAAGATAAAATCTGACTCTTCCTGAAATTATGTTGTCAGAATTTTGCCACGCCAGTAAGCATAGCTGCAATAAACAATAGAGACCATAACGATGGTATACACCCTATAGTCATGTTATCTAGAATTCTTACCACGCCGTCCGGTATGGCTGCAAGAAAATCTAGATTTCATAACTAGGATAAGTATATCTAAATCAGGCTCTACGTCCTTGTCATGCTAGCAAATATGACTGCGATAAATTCTAAACTCCATAAATAAAGTAGACTTTTACCTTTCTCACTGTCCTTATCAAGTATGTTATCATGTTATACCTTAATTCCAAAAAGATGTATATATATATAAATAAATATAAATACAAACTCAAATTCAACAACTAACATCAAGATTCAAAATTTAACAATAATCCATCAAAAATCAAATTCAATAACAGGAAGTAAGGGTGAATCAAATCAAGAGAAAAAGAGATTTCAAATCGAAGTTAAAATAAGATTATCAAGGGTCATCCCAGGAATCTCTCAAGAAATTCTAACAGTGATTGAGTATCCTCTCATTCTAACACCTATTCCTTATCTCTAATCGCAGGTGCGCAGCAGTACAACAAATCGTCATACTACCATGACTTCGTACAAATGCGAATCTCGACCTGCATGGGCCACCACTAAAAACGTGTCACGATCCGCACCCTAGAGTAAGGAAACGAGAAGTGGGTATGTCCAGCCTACACCGCAGTGTCGGCGGTAGAACGTTGTCCTAGGTCACAACATCTAACAATATAAGGTACTTGTACTATATATACACTCCGAGTGGAGGTGACAATACAGAATATAGTCTCAATCACTTCTAAGGCAGAAATAGCACGATATCGTAAATATGATAATCTCAAAGGAAGTACAAACAAAAAGGAAAATAAGTCTAAGTATCTAAACGACACAATAACAAAACATAATATAACTCAAATCTCCACTTATTACAATACAAGTTCCAACAGAGAAAACTAAACCATAAACTAGCAATCTACTCCAAGCTCTACTGGTCCTCTAGGCTAGCTGTGAATCTCTATGTTACCTGTAATATTTTTAACAGGTCCAGTCAGGACAGGAACGAGCACAATACATCTTACGCAGTTCATATCATGTCAGAAGCTAATAAACATACAATAGAGTACGATATATGAATAACTGAAGGAATGTAAATGAAGTAAAAAAGATAACTGTAATGGAAATATCTACTATAAGTTGAGAATTATCAGTGACTAGTGAATCAGAGTACAAGATAGACATGTGAACAGGTGGAGGTGATTCAAGAGAGGTGATTCATGATTATACTACTTGGAATTATTCACATGCTATTTTTACTGCCCCAGCCCCAATCAATACACAAGGACCCAGACATATTATGTTAAGATTCAAGATTTCACTGCCTCATAGATTAGAGCACACGTGAAATTGATTCATAGAGGCTCTGTGAACATGAGAGTACATACGACTCCAGAGAATACATGAATAGTGAAGCATTACGATACATGATGTAAGTGAAACGCACAAGACATGAAGTACCTGATGCTCCTGAGGGGGATAACATCTCAAGAAAAGATCCATATAGTACCAATCCGTGTTACCAACGTGACAGTATACAAGTAAGGTAAATCTAGAGCCGGAATATAAGTTCTAGCAAGTATGAAACGGTCAGAAAATATACTCGCCTGATACCCTGAACAGCTGATATTGAAAGATGGCCAACTGGAGTCACAGTGTCCTAGTTATAGCAACACAGGTTATAAAGGGTTCAATTTATATGGTAATTGAAATTATAATGCAATCTATATGAGTCTAAGTCAATCTAGGTCAAAGTCAACTCTTGGTCAACTCTGGTCAACTATAAAGTCAAACTAGGTCAACTCTTGTCAACTGTGGTCAAACGAGCTAGGGTTGGGTCAACAATGGTCAACTAGTCTAGGTTAGTCAATTCTAGGTCTAAATAAACTAAGTATATGCAAATCAAGTATCCAAGATAGTTACTAACTCATAGCCTAAGTCACTTGCTAAACCAAGCACAAAACTAAACCATAAGTTAACAAGGCACACAAACTTAGTCATATAATGTATATATATATTACTCACATTCACATATTCATATACATAGATGTATATATAGGAAAGCTATATATATATAGGCACATACATATATATATATATATATAGAGAGAGAGAAAGAGAGGAAATAGAGTAAGTGAGTATGTGTGTGAAAGGATATGTGTTAATGTTCTCAGATTTAGTGATAAGTAGGTGCATGTGACATGGGATACATGTTGTCAAAGGGTGTATGAATGCATGTGTGTAAAAGGTTATAGGTTAACTCAGTTTATAGAAATGTATATATACATACTTACATTGCATCTATACATTATATACATTGTATGCAACATGTAAAAATAGAAGAGGGAAAAATGAGGAAAAACTGAAATAGAAATAGAAGGGAAGGGAAGGAAAATGGAAAATAGTGGACATATACATGCTTGCATCATATATTCTACATTACCATACATGCTATCATTATATATTGTGTTACATTATATATACATTATGCATTCATATCTATCATTACATGTATACCTTGCATTCATATCTAGCATTCATTATTATAATTCCATGCATACATTGTATATCATTCTTTCATTCATGCATTTATGCATTGCTTATATACATTACATTGATTGCATTCCTACATGCATGCATTCAACCATATATATACATTAATGTAAAAAGGATACATATCATATATATATATCATTTCATTCATCTAACATATCATGCATTATATACTCTACATTCATTTAATATCCATACTACATAGGCTCATAGGTTATACAAAATGCCTATGTCGTATAGTCACTCTTCTACTTAAAATCAATACTGTACCAATTTGGACTTCACTAAATTCTAGGATTAAAGTATGTTGTAGTCCTTCGTATTAGCTTTCCGAAACTTCAAACGGATCGCATTTTCGTGTTCGGAAGCTCCCAAAATCACGAAAATATCGAAACGTGTTCGTCTTTCGTATAGCTGACACTCAAATAATTCTACAGAAAGTTTTAGAAAGAATTTGGCTTATTAAAATACATATTTAGAAAGCTAACTTCGATACACTTCAATGGAAGATAAATCGGAGTTCTAAGCTAAAAGTTATGACATTTCTAAGTTACTTTGGTTAATAAAAACGTCGATGAATATTATGACGAATTTGAGTTATTTTGGACAAAAGAAACACATGTAGGCCAAGATACTTGGATACCAACATTGGTATCCAAATGAAACTCATTCTAACCATCCTAAAATTGAATTTAAATATCTATTTAATCTATTAGCATACATACATACACATGGGGTGTCCTAATTTGGGATCTATCAAGTAGGACACAAGACACGTATCTAAAATCCTCAAGAGAGCTCCAAATGGCCTTAAATTTGAATCTAAATGGGGTACATACATGGGGGTGGATCCTATGGATTCAAAACTAACTAATATGCCTAGGAAATTAATTTAGAGGGTTGGTTTAACCTATTGGGAGTGGAATCCCAATGATACTCCCAAGGACACGGCTCCGACACGAAGATCTTTAAAAATTGACACTTCTCCTAGCACTTTGCTCCAAATCTTTGCTAGCACCCTCCCTTAGTAGTATGAGAAGGTTGGATGGAAGTTTTGGTGGAGGGATGTAAGGATTTGGAGATCAAATCAAAGAGAGAAGTTCTCTAATTTGGGGAAGAACACTTAGGGTTCTATGTAGAGGTAAAAAGAGGCAAGGGTTTTCTTAAGGATTCTTTATTGGAAGGGGGGGCACTTGATGGCTGGTCATTAGATGAATTAGGCTTAGTTTATATGTAGATGAGTGGCTAGGGCTTGTCCACCCAATTTCAAGCCTTTATATTGGTTCAATTAGTCATAAGGCTTTCTTTTTCACAAATATCCTAAGGGAAATATCATACTACTATAATATCTAGATATTACTAACCTTGTCATGATGGAACCTTCTAATCTAATATCTAGGCTTATGACTAATATCTAGATTAGGTTAACTTCTAGGTTTGTCTCTAACAAAAGGATTAACACAATATTTAATTAATATAAATTACTATTTCACAAAATTATCAAGATGACCAAAATACCCTTAGGCTAAAAAGTTGTAATTAGTCATCCTAATCACATGACTAGGCTCCCTTGGTCTTGATTAGTCTCTAGGCTTAGCAAAACTAGGGTTTAACTAGCTAACCATCAAAATCATATTTCAATATTTAAATAGTTTTAAATTAATTAAAAATTACTAAAAAATATAACATGAGTTAAATCTTATTATTGGTTAATCAAAATCATAAAAGTTCAAAATTACCTTCATTTTAGAAAAGTGGGTGTTACAGGTGAGAACTCCAAGCATGAAATACAAGGCCAAACATGAACACGGCTATATGTAATAAAAATAACTCTACAGAATATAACACGAAAGCACATGTCCATAACAATCAAATAACTGAAAAATAAAAGGAAATGCATGTAAGTAAAACTGTAGAAGAAGGCAAGGTATACTTGCCTGTGGTCCTGAGCTGCTGGCACGGGTCGAGTGTCCGTATCGAGATCCAAGTACCATGTTGTATAAAGTTATAATAATTAATGAGTGATCCCAAATCATGATTACCCTATCTATTGTTACTAGGTTCATTCCATATACTTGGGTTTGAAGACTATATTTATTTGTTCCTGTTAGCACAACAGGTATCCTAGGGTACACCTTAGTCCTAGGTAACCCAAATGTACCCAACCAACTATGTCACTGCAGTCCATTTGTATCTAAATAATAATAATAATATGGTATGAGTATTCATCCAAAAATACCCCAACTTGGTCAGGTACCCCTCATGTGGTTTCAATGGTAGTAGTCCTATAGGCCTCTTCTTAGTTAAATAATGCACATAACCTCAACCCCTAATCTACTACCCAATTCACTAGTAGGTATTGACCTATTTATGACACTTAGATTATGGTGTACAACAACAATTAGATACTTAAGCTACTGCACCCCTGTGCCAAATATTCCTTTGTATAGGATTCCAGGTTCTCCTACACTCCTATCTTTAGTTGTCACATGATACCTCTTTTTCTGAAATCCTGGGTACCTATCATGGGTCTCTATATTGTTTGAAACCCCTGGGTCTCTCCATACTGTCCTATACTAGAATATTTTACCTGTAAGCAGAGCACTATGACATGTAGTGAAATTTAGGAATTAGCCAAGTGTGGGCAACATGTCCAAGTGAAGGTCTCATGTGAGGTAGCAGGACAATGCTGACTTGCCTAGGAGCAAGGTAAAAATTCGAGGGTGTGTCCTATATTGATGTAGTAGGTACTTAAGTTGTGGAACCTGATATCCTATTATCTGTCTATTTCCTTTATGGTACACTCCTTCAGAACTGGTCACTCGAAGCCTTGATCCTTAACATATGCTACCTGTGCATTCATTCCCATGATCTCTCCATTACTGGTACTATAAATGCCACCCAAATTCCTGTGATCCCATACTTGAACCATCCCCACTGTTCATGGACACCCCTGTGTATTAATTAGGACAGACCTGTTCTAGTTCTGCTTGTGCATTCAGGTTTCATCCCAGCACATGACTTCACCTGTCATATAATTGAAATGCTGGATGGTCCTATCTAATGTACAATTTCAGACATCCCATCCTACTTGTATAGTGATAGAAGGAAATGTCCGCATGTAGGCAAGAGAAAGGAACATGAGATTCAACTGCAAAAATAACCTATACTAGCTGTTCCTATGCATGAACTCATGTCAACTTAACCCTGTTAAGCCCAAACTCTACACTAGCCTTGTATACATAAATGTGGGTAATAACTAACTTTACAGGGAAAGCAAAGGTTGAACTCAAGGATATATTTTAATATTCTGAATGTAGGCCATATGTAAGGGCTGACACTTCAAGAATAATGTAGACTGAAGTCAAATATCCCAAGACTGCTCTGCATACAACCATGGTTGAGCTCAAAAGACTAAACAGTGAAGATGCCATCTCCTGCTCGAACCATCACACTACATATCCTACCTGAACATAATTCCAAAGGGGACTGATCTGAAAGGACTTGAGTTCAATTCTCATTACCATGAAACACCTACCCTGTGTTTACTGCTGTCCAGGTTAACCTCCTAGACTTGAACCAACTTGCACTACTCATTTATTCTAATAATGTCCCTTAGATAAGAGAGAAGCCAAAACATCACAATGCCTATTGGATACAAAGCATCTGTCATGGCAGTCCAGTGATACATAAATTTGTATCCTTGCCAAGGGTCAGTTATACCATCCCCTGTTTACAAAATAAAACCATAGGTAACCCAGGTTGTCCTGTCATCTGTGGCTTCCCTATATCATAGGATACATATATCATATTATTGATGTGTGATTTACCTACTCCCTATCAGCACCCAACTGGTATGGGATTCTTTGATACACGCTATGTATCCATCAGTCCTTCATCCCCTCTCCTATATTGCCATGTGACCTTCATTAATACCCCTTTGCTGTACCTGTGTACCCATCTTATAACAGAGCAAGGGCATCCCCTGTCCTGGTACCTGTGTACTAGGCTAAGGGCTATATTTAAGGTCTCCCCCCTATCTCCATATACTCATACCCTTTTCATACAACATGGCTGATACATTGACACCTAATTCCTGTATATAATCTTGGAAACATAATGCCAACTGTGCAAGGGAGTACATGAGTACCTGTCAAGGGTATGCAATCCATGTCTGTACAAGTGAGTACATGTGTCAATGCATCCAGCATTTAACCCATCCATTTTTTCTGACCACATGCTCCTATTTGGACTTACCTTATACTTGGTACCTATCCTATTTACTAGTAACCTCTATTCTGTACTCAGTCTATTTTAATTGTTCATAGTCATAGGTACTCCATGGACTGGTATTGATCTACACAAGTCCATGGTTCTCTACAGCAACATTGGTGAACCAGTGAAACAAATAGTGAATGGCACCAAGAACCCGAACCCCCCATATCCAAATTTGTTAACCAACAATCCCCAAGTCATAGTTAACAGCACACACCATTTACACAACACCTATCCTATATAAGTTCCTATAGGCATTTACTCGAATACCTATCACACTTTTAAGGACATTAGTTTGAGGAAATCAATTGATGCGATTATGAGATTTGAGGATTACCTGTGAGGAGAATCGACGCCCCCGCGTTATGACCACTTCGAACTTCCTGAACTTGGGGAAATGAGAGATTTGCGGTAGATTGGCTAGGGTTTACAACAGATGACTTCGGGAGAAGAATTTGATTGAGCCTTCATATATACCACTTTGGGATATGATCGAAATCATGGTTTAATAGAGCTTTAGGATTTGAATTTCAGAAGGATAAGGAAAGGAATTCGAATCCAATATTCGAGTCTATGCTATTACAGCCGTTCGGGAGTTTGAATTTAGGAAAATTCAAATAGACCCCTTAACATTCTGTTTTTTGTTACAAACCCCTTTTCTATATAATCCTCATGATATTTAACAAAACATAACAATATATCCATGAGACAAATACAAACGGTATAAAATTTAATAAATTCAAAAAATTTGGTCAAGGGGTTGACAGTCGGACTTGGCAAGCGAGCCATGTCACCTACCGGGGCAAGAACAGAGCTAGAAAATGGAGTAGCCTTTGAAATTGGGCTCTCCAAAGCCTCCACAAGAGAGGGTTCAATGGCCGACTTCTTGGCGCATTTCTCTCTGCTTATTGGGGGAACGTCTCCAGCAACATCTTCTTCAGGGGCGCCGTCTGGGGAAGAAGAGTCCCATTCTTCCTCCTCATCGGGAGGGGTTTGCCTACAACTTCTTTGGAGCCCCTCGCACCAATTTTGGGGGACCCCACAATAGATTGCTTCACTCCCTGTGAAGACTCTGCTCCACCTCTCCGATAAGAGGGGTCAACATCCTCAGGTGACTCTCCACCTGCAGTATCGTCTCCACCGTAGCCCAAAGTACTGGGGACTTCTACGGTGATAACATCATCCAAAGTCTCCTCCACAGGAGTGTCACACCCCAGAACCAGAATACTGGAGAGCGGGGACAGGCATAGCCAGCTACGTATATGAAATGGGATACCATCTCGCTATACGGTCACGGCTGTCTAGATACATAATGGTTTAACTACAAGCCAACAGTCTCCTATGGTCATGAACAAGCCTATTGTCTCAATCTCAAGCAAGCAATAATAGTTACAAGATGTCTGAGCACCAAATATATAATAGCAAGGCGTCCCATACATTACATATTGGATGATCATGAAGCTAGTCGTTACAAAATGTTAGGACTAGCAAGAGTTTTAGTCATACATGATCAACCCTAGGATCTGTTAATTATGTTACAGCCCGTAGGCAGACAGTAAGTAAAAGTACAATCGAGCTAAACAGGTGCTCGTCGACTAAACGCCTCAAAAGAGTAATTTTACAAATAAGTGGGAGAACAAAAAGAAACCCACTCGTTGCCAGGGTTACGCCTGGTGGTCACCATCTGGCTGGAAGTTAGGTGGATCCTCTGTAGCTGCTCCGATATCTGGCCATACAAAACCAGCTGGGTCAGACCCCAGAAAGAGCAAGTGCCACAAAGGAGGCTTCACTTAGAAACTAAAACCAGCATATAGTAAGGAACATTAAAGTTAAATTATCAGAAATGACAACAATAATTGAGTACGAGAAAACCATTCAAGTAGCCAGACTACAACCCTTAAACCAAACAAGGACCGGGGTTGCAATCCTTCACCTGAATGGAAATCCATCTCAAATACTATGGATAAGGTAATAAGACAATAAACGAAGAGAAGACACAGAACTGCTCCGGGAGCCAGGTTACAACCCTTAAACCAAACAAGGACCGGGGTTGTAACCCTTCGCCTAAACAGAACTGGACTCCTGATCTTTATTGTTAAGGCCATTATAGATAATCATGTTGCTGAAGTAAGATAAAACATGACAAGCATGGCACGGGGTACAAGTAAGGCAATAACCGAAGGGAAGGCACAGAACTGCTCCGGGAGCCAGGTTACAACCCTTAAACCAAACAAGGACCGGGGTTGTAACCCTTCGCCTGAACAGAACTGGTCCCCCGATCGTTATTGTTAAGGCAAGCATCAATAATCGTGTCTTGTCACGATCTTGCACCTGATCAGGATAAGACTAAGCTATAATAACTTCATCCAAGCAATCACGGCCAATCAAGAGTACGGCTTGATACTTTAACTAGCTAGGGTTATCACAGGCCTAGTTACTAGCAGATGCAATGAGATTATTTCAACAGCCACAAGCCCTGCAGACCATCCAAGTTATCCAGGTCGAATGTCCGTTTATGAAGGGTGCACCACATGACTGTGTGCTGGAAGTGTGCCCTACTTGTCGGTAGGCTACAAGTCCACTTAATGCACCCAGATAACGGGATTGCCTGTAGCTGGGAATCTCTTCATGTCTACTGAATTATTCTAGTTTATTACTCTTAGTAAATTACAGTAGGTATCCCTGACCGTGGTACTCAGGGATCCCATCCTAGACATGATGCAAGACAATACTGGTTTATTGTGCAAACGCAATCATCCACGGTATCCACGTTAGTCATTCTTGTCAGGTCATGTCACGTTAGCCGTCGCAACAGCAATTCGAGATAATCATGTCAGGTATGCTTGTCCTGCCATGCCGTGTTCAATTATTATTAACAAACCTATTAAATAAATTCGTGATTATCAAGTTCATGACAAAAGGCGTACGGATATAAAATGAGCGTAAAATATCTAATAAATTATCAATATACAGGGCTATAGAAGAGCCAAGCTTAAGGAAAATAAAACCAAACTGACACGCTGACCTAAGACCAAGTCAGCCAAAGGTCATACGCTCAGGTCAGGCTACGCTCAAGTCAGGCTACGCTCAGGTAAGCCAACGCTCACAAAGGGCAGCGTATGAGGTCCATACGACTCCTGGCTATCCAAGTGAGCGTATGCAAGTCATACGCCTCCAAAAGGCAGAGTATGAACTTCATACGACTCCTTGTCACCCAAGTGAGCGTATGCAAGTCATACGCCTCCAAAAGGCAGCGTATGGACTCCATACGACTCCTGGCTATCCAAGTGAGCGTATGCAAGTCATACACTTCCAAAAGGCAGCGTATGGGCTCCATACGACTCCTTGCTATCCAAGTGAGCGTATGCAAGTCATACGCTTCCAAAAGGCAGCGTATGGGCTCCATACGACTCCTTGCTATCCAAGCGAGCGTATGCAAGTCATACGCTTCCAAAAGGCAGCGTATGGGTCAGACTGCGCAGCGCTAAAGAGAGCGCACAGCTCAGTGACACCGGCTAAAAAGCTCGCGCACTGCTCATTGTCTTCTCCAAACAGCAAGAACTCCATGGTTGAACCCTAAGCTCCCAAGTCCATAACTTGGTCAAAATAAGTCCAAATCCAACTTTCTAAAGGTCAAAATTGGGTAGAATGAAATTCTCTACCACATGGAACCATCAAAACTTGAAAACAAGGAAGTTTAATAGATCAAAACCATGAAAATCCGAAAATGACTAAATTCTAGATCTACAAAAATCCAAGCTTCAAAATAGAAAATGACAAGTTCTAATGTGGATTAAAAAGTTGCAAAAAAGAGGTTAGAACAATAAAATGGTAGGTTTCTTCATGAAGCAAGATTGCACTTACCTAGGCTAGGGTTTTCTTGGTTGGTGGTGGAGAGTAATGAAGAAGAAAGAAAATAATGAGGAGAGAGAATGGGAAGAGGTTAATAAATGGGGTTGGTTGTGGTAGGTAGGGGGTTCACCTTTGGTTCATGAAGAACCAAGGCTAATCATGCCTAGCCGAACCAACCCAAGCCAACCCAAACCAAGATGAACCATGGCCAATACGAGATAAAATACGTACACGTATTCTTAAATACGTAATACGTACAACAGGCATTACAAGGAGACAGCACAATCGGAGGGACACGCTCATCAGACGAGCTTGCCACCTCCTTCGGTTTACTCGGGCCTTGTTTCGATGATCGGGGTTTCTTCTTCTCCTGTAAAAGAAGGGACATATAAGCAAAAGAGGAAGGAGTCAAACCAGATCGATAACAAATGCACATACCGCTGTGGGAACTGGTTCTGTAGGAGCTGTCGAAGGTCGCACCGGCGTAGCTAAAGCCTTCTTGGGCCTCTTCGGGTCAGATGAATCTGCCTTCGTCGGGGCACGTCTCTTTGATGGTCTGGACGAGGGGTCCTCTTGGGAGCTTTCTGCCGGTGCCACGAGGGCAGTTCTATATGCTGTCACTTCAGAAGGATGATAAGCTCGAGCCATTGCTTGCATGCCTTCCGAAGCTTCGAGCTGCGTCCCAGCAATGAAACTAGTCTTCTGGTCAAAATCCAACGGGAACGGTATTCATTGTGCAATAAAATTTTACGACAGAATACAATATATGCGGCTTGGGGTTACGGATCGGCAGCGTGAATCGTACCCCAGTACAACCGGGATTGTAATACTGCCACCCCCGGGCACCATCCAGTAAACTCCCAACGAATCCCAGGGAAGTACTAGGGTTTTTTAAAATTAGTTGGGTATAGCCGAATTGGCGTGCGAAGCGACTGGGCAAATATGGGTCCAAGAAGCAGCAATTTCGATTCCGATACACAAGGTGTGAAGGTCAGATACTCTGTAACCAGTGGAACCCCTATGGTGCCAAAGAAATTACATCTTTGCTGGCATCTTCCAGCTTCTCATCCGCCTCACAACCATCAAAGGTTGGGGCGACCTTGATAATCTCCCATCCTTGGAGATATGACAGAACCCTCCTACAGACGGGTACCCCTGTATGCAACCACTTCCGTCGGTAGAAGCGACGAATAAAAGCGTCGCCTTTCTCATGCTCCTCGGCCGACACAGGAGTCATTATGTTCGGGTGGTGAAGAATCAGCCACCCCATCAAGTAATGGAAGGGCAGCTCTGTACGAGAGAAATTGCCCCTCTTGATCTTCTCACCTATCACATCATCGGTGAATTCTCTCAAACCCCGCTTCAGGTTGCACACCATAGCGGGAAACACAGCCAGAGGGTAACCAAAGACCAGCTTCACAGCCGACAAAATGAGATTCCTGGATAGCCTCTCCAAGGAACCGGACCCACCGGCAAATACATGGTCACGGAGCCACAGTATCAGAAAGGATGCCAACACGCCCTTTTGAGACATCTTGTGAGCACAGTGCCAGAAGCGGCTATAGATGTGCTCGGATGGCTCCGGATCCTCGTTTTCATAAGGGTTCTTCTAGTTGAGCCTAGACATCTCAACGAGTACCTCAGCATGGGGATGCCCCTGAGGAGTCGTAAAACGGATCCTCGAACGATCCGCCAAGTCTTGCTTGAAGACATACTCCCTCCAAGCATTCATATGGGGCTGCGCCCCGCATTTTATCCTGCGCTGGAGCAGGTAGTGATGGCTCGTGACCTCCTTGAAGACCGCCATCATCTCAGGATTCTTTTCTTCCAAAACCAATAACTCCTCGTTCGAGGGAAAATACTCCTCATAGGGTTCAGATCCCCAAGGGAGCTTTGAAACCTTGTACATTTCATGTAACGCCAGTCCTAACTCCCCCATAGGAGTGAAAAAAGTGCCGGTATGAGTATTGTATATTTCCAGAAGTACGAGAAACATGTGCCTATTTAGGTCTATGCCCGCCTGAGTAGCACGAACATCAGCACTAAGACCAATCTTTCTGAGATCGGCCCTAAACTTTGTCAGAATCCAGAGGGTTAACTCGTTCCACTTCTGCATATTGTGGCACCAACCCTCTACTTGAAACTCTCTCTTCGGGTATGATAGCTTGGCCGACGCCATACGATTGACGAAGGTTGAAGCATTAAACGCAAAAGTATCGGTAGGAACATCACTATAGATACCCCCGGGATGCAATGTTCGCCAATGATAAGAGGTTCCGGCTCGCGTAGCCGTCAAGGTATCCCTCTGGTTCGAAGAGGTGTCAAGCTGTATGGTGCCAGCCACAGCTCCTCCTTGAGAGGGAGTGAGTTCCCACTCCATCCTTCTCTTCGAAGCAAGACTACGGAAGGCCGTCAAAGGTAATTGGTTTGGTGCTCCGCTTGCTTGATATACATGGTTACGCCTCTGGCTTTGAAGAACCAGTCCTCCTTTATGTTCAGCACCTTCGCTTCGGTAGAAGTCAGGCGGTCTCCAAATAGGAATTCAGGTTTGAAGAAAGACTCATTCTCGGACTCAGCAGATCTGAGTCTACCTCTCTCTATCATGCCCTGGAGGAAAGTGTGGTGCTGCTCACAAATCTGAGCCATCCTCTCCGGAGACTGATCCAACATAATTGTACCCCTGGTCGGGTTCACAATCTCTTCATCAAAGTCTACGCCCAGTTGACAGAGCACATGGTCCAAAAGGACTTCGTTCAGCAGGGGGATAGTCATTGACACTGTCACACAAAATAAAATAAAGCCATCAGGCACTCTGGCGCATCAACTGGGCTGAAACCCATGCGCATAGAGGGAATCCCAATAAAGACACACCAAATCAAAAGACCGGGTGCAATTGAAGGGAAGCTTCGGTGCATCATCAGGACCTAAGTCCATGCGCGTCAGCAAGTGAAGCTTCGGCGCATCATCAGGACCTAAGTCCATGTGCGTCAGCAAGTGAAGCTTCGGCGAATCATCCGGACCAAAGTCCATGCACGTCAGCAAGTGAAGCTTTGGCGCATCATCAGGACTTAAGTCCATGCGCGTCAAATGAGAGGGCTTCAGCACATCATCAGGACAAAAATCCATGCGTGTCAGCCTAAGCACATCAACATAAAGCGGCTCATCTACAGTTGGGACACCCCAACATCGCTGCAACACAGACCAAGGCAAGAGACTACCCACTGAGCACTTCCGAGAGAACGTCGACATGGGTTGCCCTGACGACGGGGACTTCTTCCGTGTCTACCTCCAAGGGTTCCTTGCCTCGGACCCTTCCTCGGCTAGCAGCACCGCCTCGGGAAGTCTTGGGAGCCATCTCTCTGACAAAGAAAAGAAGGAAGAAAAGAGTTCTGAGGAAGAAGAGAACTTTTGCAGAAAAGTAGAAGACTCTCTCCTCACAAGCCGCCTATTTATAGGCTTGGCTTCGCGCGTAAACCGATGAGACATGACATCAGCAATCAGTCGCTTCGGGTCTCGAAAAATCAGTGACTGCTTATCTTTAAAAGATCATTATTAATCTTTTCTAAGATCGAGGCGTTATCTTCAGAAGAAGCATGCGCCCTAGTAGTATGCGCCTAAACAACAAGCATTCCCCACAGCGACGCGTAGAGCGACTATACGCCAAAAAGAGCCATGCGCCTATGCGAGGGGAATACGCCCAGAGTCGCTAATCCCCATGCTTCTTATTCAAAGTATTCCAAAACTTGCACAGAAAGTTTTGAAAACTTTGAAGGGGGCTTGTAAAAGCATGGAATTTTAGGCGCATCTATAGGCCAGAATCCTATGCGCTCAACCCAACTATGCGACCAACTCAAATACGCTAGGAAACTCAAACAGATACTTGGCACAACAAAAGAAAAGTACAAACTTAAAGACATGCAAAAGAGGAATTTTATTTCGTATGAAATTTTATTACATGTCTAAAGAAAGGCTTTACAAAGGAGAACTTCTACAAAAAAGGAAGATCCTAAAGCTACAGCCAGACGCAGCAACTGCCATGTGCCACCTGCCTGGCGCATCATTTGTCAGGCGCATCATTCTGATAACTCGTCCAGGTGCATCATTTTGATGTCTCATCGAGGCACATTATTCTGATGTCTCGTCTAGGCACATCATTCTAGCATCTCAATATACACGCATCTCCATGCATAGTCAGAGCGAATCACTCTCGCTCATCAGCACTAATCAGCCCTTGTGGAGCAGGAGGAGGAGCTCTCCTAGCTCGACAAGGATCGTAGCACGATGCCCCGACCTTCGGAAGCAACAGGCACCCTCAGCAACCTGTGGCTCTGCCATCATAACGAAAGATGGAGCATGGCCGTCCCGATCTCTGGATGCAACAGGCACCATCGGCCTGTGTCGGGACTCGACGATCCTGATATTTGGATGCAACATACACCATCATAGAAGCTCAGAGTGACGGGAAGACTGGGACAGCGCATCTTCACCCTCGAAAAGAGCTTGAGTTCGACAGTTCGCTAAGGCAGAGCTCCGACCAAGTTCATCTTTTGAAGAATAAAAGCAAAGCTTTCCTTCATGCGGCTATTTATAAGCACGGGCAGCCTACACTCGAGTGCCAAATGGCCAACATTCCAAATTCTATGCAATGAATTTGCATTAATAGCAAATACATACGTCGCCTCGTATTCGGCTAAGTCAAGGCAACCATTAATGCCTCGAAGAACCCAATAGGTGGGCCAAAGAGGATACGACACATTGGCAGATGCGTCGTCAAGTCATGCGCTCTCCATGGATGTGCCCAGCGGGCCATAGCCATACGCGCAGATTGGCATTAACCAATATAACCCTCTCCATCAAACATTTAATACTGAATGACAACGGGCGGCTATACGTCTCCCGTAGATGTCTAATCAGCAGTTCTTACAGAAAATAAAGCACCGCTGATGTCAGTACCATCATTACATCTGGGGTCGGCAACGTGGCAGACCGATCATTTATATGCGCCTCGTGGCCATACGCCCAGAAGACTACATGCGCCCCAGTGGTCATGCACCCCCCGACTAACTTCTAATCCCAAGCAACAGAAGACAAAGCTCTGCATGCGCCTCAAAAGCCATGCGTCTGGACTTGCTCTTGACTACTAAAAGTTATAAGACCACGTCGCCTCCCCAGCGCCTGATCCTAGGTACACCCTGATGCGAAGCTCTGCATGCGCATCAAAAGCCATGCGCCCAGACTTGTCTATGATGCCTAAAACTCATAGACTACGTCGCCTCTATGCGCCCGATCCTAGGCGCACCCCGACGGATCACTCTCCTAAAAAACTGAGATCTTTGAGCCACAGGCATACGCCATGCGTCCCTTGACTCAGTTCTACTCAAGAATGGGTGCTAACCACCTAAGATCTCAGCAACAACCAAATCTCCACAATTGCCATATGTTAGCTCTATCGTAGCCCAGCGCAGCAGTCTAGCGGATTCAGCTTCAATCCAGGGCGTATCAACCATGTGCGCCTGCTAATATCAGCGACGTAGCGTTCCCACGTCCAGACGCATCCGACATGTGCGCGCATGAGCAGCCAGCCTGCTATCTATAAATAAAAGGATCATTCCTTCACCCGATACACACACAGACAAAGAGGGATATATACAGACAGACAGTTATATCCACATACAAAGGCCAGAAGAGACACTCAACGTCCGCTTCTCCTCGCAACGCTCTGGCATCCAGAGCAATCCAGAACTTCAGAGAGTTCAAGATCGTCGTCAGATCGTCAATGGAGTCAAAGCATTACCACTCGCTCCACCGATACAGTTCCCAGATAAAACAAAAGTGTACTCCTAGAACTACGTCTAAGTCCTACATTGTATACTGTTCTGTTTGTAATTGAAATACCAAAGTTTTAATCAACAAAACCTTGTCGTATTTTCGATGGAAAACATATATATATATATATATATATATATATGTATGTATATATATATATATGTATGTATATATATATATATGTATGTATATATATGTATATATATATATATATATATATATATATATAATTTTCTTTAACTATATATTGATTGAGCGCATAATGAAGGATGGGAACCACACCGATCTCTGGTTTGACCCGTGGATAGAGCACCGAAGCAAGGTCGAGCTAGGTAGAAATGCAGCTCAGGCAAGGGAGCATGTGGGGGTTCTAGTCAATAGCATTCTGCACAATGGAAGATGGCGACCAAAATCGCATGACATAGCTGTAGAAGCATGGAAAAAAAACAAAGAATAGCCTATGCGGCACCAACAGAAGGATCCCCATGCGGCTCAGAAAATTTATTAACATCCATGCGGTTGAAAATCCTTTAGAACCTCATGCGGCTCGGAAGAGCTCCATGCGGCTCAAAAAGGAGCCACGTGGCCCTCAACAGTCTCCTCTACAGCTGGCCATGAACCAAATTGCCACATTTAATGCCCTGACAGCTGACAGCCCTGACAAAGTGACAGACCTGACATAAAGTTGAAATAATGACTCTGATGGCGTGTGCCTGGGGAAACGAAGGAAATTTTTTACGGCCGCCACAATCCCACAAATTCAAAAGCTCCCCATGCGGCCGTTACTCTCATATGGCTCGTCTTTATGGGGGCCGTCTTCATGCGGCTCACGTCATGAGAAGCCACCCTATGCGACCAATATTCTCATGCGGCTCGAATCATGGGGGCCGTCTTCATGCGGCTCACGTCATGAGAAGCCACCCTATGCGGCCAATATTCTCATGCGGCTCGAATCATGGGGGCCGTCTTCATGCGGCTCACGTCCTGAGAAGCCACCCTATGCGGCCAGTATTCTCATGTGGCCCGAATCATGGGGGCCATCTTCACGCGGCTCACGTCATGAGAAGCCACCCTATGCGGCCAGTATTCTTATGCGGCTCGGATCATGGGACCATCTCCATGCGGCTCAAAGTGCTGAGATGCCACACTTTTGCAGCCTTAACACGTGGCCAGGTTCATGCGGCTCAGCGGGAAGGCACTCTTATTAGCTCACAGTTTGGACGCGTGGCAGAAGATCAGGTGATGGTGGGACACGCGGCACCAAATTAGTCAAGATTAATTCATTCGGATTTAGTGCAATCATCATAATTTATTGCAATCAAGCGGATTGGACACGTGACGGAAGATCCGAACTGACGGCTGCATGTCATAAAGATTTGTGGAAATCAATATTAATTACCCATAGAGATTTGATGTCATCCACATTAATTGCCCAGATTTGCTACAATCAGAATTAATGGCTCAGATTAATTGATCCTTAACCGCCGACTTCTCAAGAAGGCAATCATTTGCAAACCCTAATGATCACACCCCACTAGCAAGGTGTCATTCCCTTACAAATGGCTGGCAAAAAAGGAGAGAGAGCACTACAGAGAAATCCATAGATCTAGCAACAGAAGGCGCAAAGGAGTCTCCCCACACGTCCAAGAGCATTTCTTCGTCAGAGCCAAGGCTATGTCTGATCGTCCAAGGAGTAGGGCAGAGCGGCCATCGCTTTTCCGAGCCTCTATCGTCACCCCCAGAAAAACTAAACAATTGTACTTAGATTACTGTACCTAGGCTTTCGTCCCTAGGCTTTCTTTCTACGAGCGAGCTTGTATTGTGAAGTAAAAGTCCAGTCCTCCGATATAACTGTTCTGTTCTTTTATAATCAATGGCAAACACGATGGCGACTCTGCTGTGGACTAACTTCTCTACGGCTGAGGAGTTGGTGATGCAATCATACGCAGCCAAACTTGACTCCACTCAACAAATATTGGTCACCCGGTTCGACCAACAGGCTTTTAAAGAATTGCTCTCCGACGGGGGCACTGGCTTGGTCCAGGGGCGAGCCTGCACTAAGAAGGCCCGCAAGGAGTGGAGACCCAAGTCATTCGCTCCTTCCCAAGTTCTGGACGGAGTACCCTCTGCTGCCCAAGATGGCGAAGGCAACTCTCATGCGGCCCCACTTCAAGCCATAGAGGACTCTGCTGTCCCCAAGTCCGGCAGAGTAAAGCACTACGATGCTGGACTTGCAGGGGCAAAGGGTGATTCTATGTGCTCCAGGAAGAAGCCGAACAAAGGCACTAGCCGCAGGCTGAACATCCATGCGGCCAAGATTGCCAGTCGCATGCATAATATCCATGCGGCCGAAACTGCCAGCCGGATGCAGAATAGCCATGCGACCAAGATTTCCAGCCGCATGGAGAAGACTTATGCGACCGAGACTTTCAGTCGTATGAAGAAAGCCCATGCCAGCCGCATGAAGACTGTTGATTCCAGCCGCATGCTGTCTGCTCCACGCGGCTCAGGCTCAGTCTTCGATCGCCTCTCCTACGGTCCTGATCTCTCACCCTCCCGAAAAAATATGTCTGACTCTCTGCAGCACCACTTAGACTCTTCTTACTATGTGCCCTCGCGCACTAGAGTGAAGAAGTCTAGGACAGCGCGAGCGTGGCGAGCTCAGTTCGCTGTCCCGACCTCTGACCATCCGAGTGCTCCACATACTGTTATGCAGGCCTCTGATAGGAAGTTGTACATAACCACTCGAGTCCAGCCCCCGACGGCAAACAGACAGAGTGGTTCCTAAAAGTCTTCCAAAACCCAGGAAGCAAACATGGTCGTTCCAGACCCATCTGACTTGCATGAGGTTATCCTCCACAAGCGCAAGTAAAGAGAAGAGGTCTCAGTGTGCAAAGAATCCTCCCACGGACATCACTGCACCCAAGTCATTGTCAACTACCGCTGCAACAAGACGGTAGCACAAGCAGACCGACGGTCCGTCTTCCAACGGTTGCAACGCCCAAGCTCAGAAGATGAGGCGCTCTTCGTCGCCTCCTGTAATTCTGCTCTGAAGATTCCTGGCAGCGGAAGAGGAAAGAAAACAAATGCCTCCAGCCCAAAAATTTTAACTGGCGTAACCAAGAAGCTTTCTTCTAAATGGTTGTCTACCACCGTTACAGAAGGAGTTTACCAAGGGACCCGCTCAACGACGAAATCTGCCACACTTGGGGATTCATCGTCCACACTTGGAGACACTAGAGTTGGGGGTAGCACTCCTCTAAATATCTACGACAATCCGGTGTTCCAAGAGGATAATCCAGATGCAACAAATCTCGACGTCCCCGAGGACATCCACAACTCTCAAGACGAGGCAAGCTCTGAAGCTGGGGGTACCACCCTTTTTGAGTCCGAACCAGAAGAGAACATTCCCACATACCCTGACGACTTCTCCATGCGAGGGTACGAATCAGAGGGCACGTCCTCTACCGTTCCCTCCACCTCTCATCATATAAGAACGGTATTCATGACGGACAGCAACCAAGAGGGTCCCTGTGATCGCCAACGCATCGATACTACGGAGTCCATACTGCATGCTTTGGTCAAGTCTATGGACAAGATCAAGGTGGCCATTCCCACTCTGTAAGGGAGGACGCCTGGCCAAACAAGCTTGGGTCCCGCGGTCAATGCGGACTCGAACTCAGCTGCACCAAACCCGGGTGATAATCCTCCTAAAATATCGGCCCCCACCGCGGCAGACGAAGCCAGGGAGGTAAGAAGAGAGGTCCAAGAGCTCTGAGACATGTTTCAAGCTCGAGAAAATTGCCAGGACCTCAGGGTACGACAACCGTATCCTGCTGCGTGGAGAGATGTTCCCTTCCCACCAAAATATAAACCATTCCACATCAATCCATATGACGGAAAGACATCTGTAAGCAGGTACATCACCTACTTCAAAGTCACAACCGACTATCTGCCCCATGACGACGCCATCCTTACGCGGTTGTTCATCGGAGTATTGGAAGGGGTCGCCTTCGACTGGTACCATAATTTGTCGGATAATTGCATCCACTCCTTCACAAACTTCAAACATATATTCCTGGAGAGGTTTATAAAGTAGGACAAGACGTGACAATGTCCACCCTCATGGACGTTGTTTAGGAAGAAAAGGAGCTAACAAGAAATTATATCGAGCGGTTTCGCCAAACCGCGATGAAGCTTCTTTCCGGCAACCCTGATTCCTCCTTGATTGAAATTTGCCAAAAGAGACTACTTCCCACAATCAGCCTCTGGATGGGCGAAAGTTAATTCAGGGATTGGAAGACGTTCATCATCAGCGCCACTAGCGCAGAAGACAAAGTGAAGAAAGCCCGCCAACTGGGATTGCACATCTCGGAAGGGGAAGACAAGGGCAAACGCCCTAACATCAACAACAACAACGGTTGTAATTCCTCCAGCAACCGAGACAACAAGGGCAAGCAGGCTATGGTGGCCGACACATCCCCAAAGCTCGAATCAAAGTCGACAGAAAAGCAGTGGCCTCAGATGACCTATTCCTTCGAGGACGGCCATGTTAAACCCATCTTAGACATGCTCATCCAAGGAGAACGAATTCAGCTCCCTCCTCCAAGGCGTGAGCCTCGTCCTGCAGATATGGAGAATTCTAAGTACTGCCATTACCACCGCTATGTCCACCATGCTACACAAGACTGCTATCAGCTGAAGCGATACATACAATATCTCATCTATTCTAATGCCCTGGCCATTGATTTCGAAGAGGTGACCGTGGCAGCCAATATGGTGTTAGTACATTTTGGCAGCTTCCCTCCGACGAAGACTCAAGATAGAGTAGTACCCGTACCCAGAGCAAAGATGGAGGTCTCTAACCTTCCACCTCCCCGAGACCAAGTTGCCGATCTAGTACCCCTTACTACATTACGGGAGAAGATCATGTGGGTCCATCCAGACCTAGTACCGGAGGTGACTCGGTCCGTACTTCCCTCCACAAACAAAAAAAAGAATGGGAAAGTTAAATCATGCCGCACGACCTCGACAGAATTAGAAGAAGCTACTGCCGTTGTTACCCGCTCCGGCGCACAAACCCAACCTCTACCGGGTAACTCGGCTGAAGACCCTCAAACGACAGCTGCTGATGCTCCAGGACCTTCGCAGCCTTCGACGACCGACAAGCCTAGGCCGAAGGAGACTCGCTTTGACAAACCACTTTGAAGAGAGACGCCTCATGGGCTGGAGAGGCCGTACATTGTCTTCACTCCGTAGGATATGTTTATCAAGACCAACCTGCACGATCACCCGCTGTATTATACTGGGTACATTGGCGATATCAAGGTCGATCAGATGCATGTTGACCCCGGGTCCTCCATAAGCATCATCCCGAAGAGCCTGTTACATCATCTGTGCATCCCAATGCATCGCTTGACGCCGACAAGCACCGCCATCAGCGGTTTCAATTCAGACAGGAGCTACCCTATCGGGAAGATTCGCCTAAAGTGCCAAATCGGCGACCTTCAGTAAGAAGTAACCTGTTATGTCATAGATACGGACACTTCCTACAATATTCTTCTGGGGCGTTCTTGGATACACGATTACATGATCGTGCCTTTCATACTACACCAGTGCTTCAAGTACGTCGACAAGTACGGCCTCGTGAGGACAGAATTTGCCGACATCGATCCCTTTAAAGGTGTCGAATCCTATTACTCAGATTCATGCTTATACGAGAAGTCAAAAAAGCATATTGTCGAAGGAGACACTCAAGCTCAAACTGAGGCAGCAACCAGATCAGAAGAACCTCTGACGATCCACCTCCAAACCCGCAAGCCTAGCATAACTGCGCTCCGTATAGCCACTCTGCGTAAGGACGTAATTAGCCTCTCTGCACAAGAGGAACAGATGATAATCCGACTGCCAAGGTCTGGCCAAGCGCCAAGACCCACGACAGAGCCATTGACAATAAGGCTGCCAAAAGCTAGCCAGCAACAAATAGGAGAGCTCAATCCCTCTGTCAAGCCGATGAGAATTCGACTTCCCAGAATGAATCGGCAATCGAGCACTAAGCCCGGGACTGCTAGCCAGCCAACAACTCCCCACTCAGTACCGAGCACCAAGCTGGGGGTGGCTAGTACGCCAACAACTCCACGTTCTGCTCCACCCATGGAGCCCCTGATAATCAAGTTGCCCAAATCATCCTCTCAGTCTACATTTACACAGGGGGTGGCTGAAGAAGAACCAAAGCTGGCCAAGTACGTGGCTGCTTACACTGATGTTCCATCCACAGATGATATAATCCTACTGGAAAAGATACCTTATTTCATCAATAAAGGGCTATCTTTGAATTACCTCGAGCTTAATAAGCTCTGTACAATATATGCTATGGAACAAGGTATAGACACTCACCTGCACACACAAGTGAAAATGTCTATACCGCAAACCAACTTACTCCAGTGGAGGACGCTTTCCGCATAATCGAGGGAGAGGATCATCCAATCATCTTCGGCCGGAAGAATGATCCACAACCCTTCAGGATAAAAGAAATTGATTTCGAACCCGACATCGGGAGATTGTCCCTTTATCTGTATAGTTCCAGATCCAAGTTCCTCATGCAAAAACAGGAATATGATCTGGAAACTACGCCAAGATTGAACTACGACACTGGACGGCGATTACCCTTACAGTTGTCGGGCCCGGCTGAAAAACTACGAGATTATTACAGTAAAACCAGATGTGGGCTAGGTTATGTCACACCTACGACGACACCTGAAAGCTCAGACGATGATTGCGACTGGCATTCACACTCAACCGGATCACTCACCTTTGATTCAGATATCAGCATCGGGGACACGCTTAGGCAAGTCTGGTCCGTCAATATGGCACTTGCCGATGCCTACGAAAAAGACGAAGACATTTCCGAACTTCTTGAGCTAGAGCCATGGGCACAACAACTCGACGCGCAGTGGGAGAAATGGTTCGAACAAAGAGACCCTCCTACTGAGGATGATGTTGTATAAGTCAATCTTGGCGATGAATCCTCTCCAAAGCCCATCTTCGTCAACAAAGATCTGACTGACGAAGAGCGAGAATCACTACTATAACTCGTCAGAGAATACATCGACGTGTTCACATGGAGCTTCGAAGATATGCCAGGACTGAACCCCGAGGTTGCACTTCATAAACTCAACATTCGTCCGGACGCAAAACCAGTCAAGCAACAGCAACGTCGGTTCTGTCCTGACGTTATGAATGCCATTGAAGTCGAGGTAAACAAACTGATACCCAGCAGCTTCATCCGTGAAGAACAGCATCCTGACTGGGTCGCCAACATAGTACCTGTCCTCAAGAAGAATGGAAAGATTCGAATCTGCATCGACTTTCGCAATCTGAATGGGACGTGTCCTAAAGATGAATTCCTCCTCCCTATCACAGACATCATGAATGACAACACCTGCGGCTTCGAGCGTATGTCATTCATGGATGGTTTCTCGGAGAACAACCAAATTAAGATGTTCCCTAATGACGAAAAGCATACATCATTCCGAACACCAATTGGCACATACTGCTACACAGTCATGCCTTTCGGTTTAAAGAACGCTGGCGCCACCTATAAAGAGCTATGAGCATCATCTTTAGAGACCACCTGTGCAAGACAGTAGAATGCTACGTCGACGACATCGCCATCAAAAGCCGCTCTAAGGAAGATCATTTGCATGATCTGAGGACAGTGTTCGACCTGATGCAAGCGCACAATTTAAAAATGAATCGCACAAAATCCTTCTTGGGCGTATCCAACGGGAAGTTCTTAGGTTTCATCATTACCTCCCAGGGTATCCACGTAGACCCTGAGAAAACAAAGGCAATCATGGAGATGGGTCCCACGAGAAATCTTCGTGAACTCCGAGGCCTTCAAGGAAGGCTAGCCTACAATAGAAGGTTTATCTCTAACCTCTTCGATGATGTCAGCCATTCACCCACCTCTTGAAGAAAGACGTTTCATTCCTATGGGATTAAGAATGCCAGCGCGCCTTCAACAGCATCAAAGAATATCTGACGAACTCTCCAATCCTGGTAGCCCCGATCGCTAGAAGACCATTCTTGCTCTACGTGCGAGCGATAGAACATTCTCTCGGTGCTCTGCTAGCACAAAACAATGAGGCAGGCCACGAACAAGCTATATATTACCTCAGTCGAATGATGATGGGGCCGGAACATCGATACACTGTCATAGAGAAAGAGTGACTTGCTCTGGTTTTTTCCATTCAGAAGATGCGACACTACGTCACGGGACAAACCATCTACGTCATATCAAGAGTCAACCCCCTCAGGGTCCTCATGACTAAACCGGGGGCACTCAGCTCTCGCCTCGCTACTTGGGCGATATTACTGTCCCCCTACCACATGATCTTCGTCCCACAAAAGGCTGTTAAAGGTCAAGCCTTGGCAGACTTTTTAGCAGCTCATCCAGGTTCGGAGGCAACCAAAATAGACGAAGAGATTCCAGACGAGGTCACTAATTCAAATATGTCCTCCCACGATACCATATGTCGAATGTTCTTCGACGGCGCTTCTAGAACCGGGCCTAAGGGCAACATCATCGCTGGAGTCAGAGTAGTGCTGGTTTCTTCCTCAGAGCTAGTGATCAATTACGCTTATTCCCTCACGGAGTCCTGTTCAAACAACGTGGCCGAGTACAACGCCTTGGTCATTGGTCTCCGGCTTGCAAAGGAGCCGTGGGTAGAGCACCTCGAAGCATACGGCGATTCATAGCTAATCGTCAACCAGATCCGGGGCTCATACGAAGTTCGCCATGAGGACATGATCCCCTACCACCAAATAGCGATCAACATCATCTCGTCCCAGGAGGGGTTCTTCATCGAACACGTTTCCAGTCTCCAGAACATTAAAGTCGATGCCCTAGCAGGTCTTGCCGCTTTCTTAGCAGTTCTAAATCATGCTCATCATCTGGTCGACATCATAGGCCGTGAGTTGGTTTGTCCTAGGAATAATGTTCAGTGTGTCGATAGTTACTTCGCTCTGACAGTCTACGAAGCATCAGACTAGAGACAACCGTTCATTGACTTCATAGTCTATGACATTCTGCCAAAAAATCCGAAGGAAGCCACTTCTATTAGAAGACGGTCCCTCAGATTCTTCTACGACACAGAGACGAAAATGCTATATCGGCGATCATACGATGGATTACTGCTTCGATGCCTGTCAAATACAGAAGCCAAAGAAGTCGTACGTGAAGCTCACGATGGCATCTGTGGGGCCCATCAGCCTGGCCCGAAACTACAAGATCGCCTTCGCCGAATGGGCTACTACTGGCCCACAATGGTTGCAGATGCGACAGACTATGCGAGAAAATGTAAAGCCTGTCAAGTCCTTGCATATTTCATCCACCAACCATCCGAGTTTCTACACCCGACGGTGGCATCCTGGCCCTTTGAAGCATGGGGAATGGACATCATTGGTCCGATCACTCCACCTTCGTCCCGAGGACATCGCTTCATACTCGCAATCACAGATTACTTCTCCAAATGGGCGGAGGCTATTCCGCTAGCAGAAGTAAAGACTTCAAATATGATCAGCTTCCTCAAGCATCATGTCATCTATCGCTTTGGACTGCCCCGAAGGATCATCCATGATAATGGTCCGCAGTTTGCAAGCCACGCCTTCTATCGATTTTGACAAACAACGAATCCAAAATATTGCTTCAACACCATACAACCCCGCGGCTAATGGTCTGGCTGAAGCATTCAATTAATAATCATCAAGCTTCTCAAGAAATTTGTGTCATCAAATAAATGCAACTGGAATGAAAATCTCGGTGAATGCTTATGGGCGTACCGTACTACAGTACGGACTGCCACCGGGAACATACTATTCTCTCTGGTATACGAAAGTGAGGCAATTCTCCCACTGGAGACTCAAATCCCCTTACTCCGTATTGCTCTCACATACCGATTGACGACGAAGGATAATCACCATCGTAGGCTACAAGAATTAGAGGCCCTAGATGAGAAGTACCTACTAGCTCAACAACGAATCGAGCTGTACCAGGCACGTATCTCCAGAGCCTTCAACAAGAAGGTTAAAATCAGAACATTCCAAGTGGGCGACCTCATTATGGCAGTTCGGAGGCCGATGGTTATGACTCACAAACTTGTCACGACCCGCACCCTTTTTTTTTTTTTAAACGGATACGAGACATGTCCAAGCCAGCCTATGCCGCAGTGTCGACGGTAGAACGCTGTCACGGCCATGAAGATCCAAAATCACAAATAATGCTCATTCACATAATTAATTTAACTTATAATGATCACAAGTTTTACATTTGTAGAAAAATATAAACTTGTACAAATAGATGAATGACTACAACTCGACTATCTATCTAGTCTCTAGGCTTTTGTCTGCAAGTATTCCTGTCACTCCCCAAGCTAAGTGAATCCACGGCTAACCTGAAAATGTTGGTTTCCAGTCAGGAATGGAACGAGCACAATTCACTGAATACAATTTCAAATAAAAAAAATGACTATAAAACAAAGGTTAGACATCAATCATGGGTTTGAAAATAAACAGTAAAGCCGTAAGAAAAATCAATAGTAAAAATAGACCAATATACTTCACACCGTTAGAAGTACCTTTGATATATTATCGGTCTGGGGTACTACACCGCACGGTCTACAATGTCTACTTGCAGAAAATAAGCACTGTCTACAATGTCTACTTGCAGAAAAATAAGCACTGTCTACGATGTCTACTTGCAGAAAAGTTAGCACTGTCTACGATGTCTACTTGCAGAAAATTAAGCACTATCTACGATGTCTACTGCAGAAAAGTAAGCACTGTCTACGATGTCTACTTGCAAAAAATAAGCACTGTCTACGATGTCTACTGCATAAAATAAGCACTGTCTACAATGTCTAAGCACTGTCTATGGTCGGATCACACATCCTTGGTACTTCTCATTCCCGACTCAATAATTTATAATAGAAAATAATCACATAACTAATGACCAACCAATGAAATATAGTAAAGATCAATATCGAAATGCAAATAATAAACTGTACTCGCCTGTGGTCCTCTGCTGGTGAAACCGACAGTCTGAACTCCTCAATGTGCCACAATAGTCAAAACTCGTACAACAGTCCCCGAAAGCTAAAATAAATATTATCAATGTTTTTAGAATAGTCAAATTAGCTAGGATTGCCTGTCCTTAAGTCCAATTCTGAACACAGGGGCAAAACGGTAATTTTGGGCAAAAACGGTGTCCGCCGTTGGACCCGCTTTGCACCGAAAAGCGTGCCAGAGTCAACGGTCTCTAAAGTCGTCAAACTACATGTCTACGGATCCAGTTTTCCGATACAAATCCAACCGTATGTCCAGAGTTGGATTTCGGCGGGCCGTGCACAAAATCGTCCGTTGAGTGGGACTGCGGGGCCTACAAAATGACGTCGATTTCAACTGTCTCAGAATCGGACCAAACTTGGCATGAAGGACCAGAAAAATGATACAGTTCTGTTGGCGTAAGTTTCGTCTCGATCTGACGAACGTGCACAAAGTAATTGAGAAATTTGCAACGTGCACGATACGGTGAATTTTGACGGATACGCATCAAATTCGTCGCGCACACGCGACCAATTTGAATTCCGCCAAAGCCCACACGACCACAAAGCCGTTACGTAGCTTTCGATCCTTTCGGTACGCGACTACGTCGTCCGGATTGGCATGACGCACGTCGTGTGGAGCGATTTTATTGTTTCGAAAACAGATTTTTCTCTAACTTTGGAAACTGATTTCTTTGCACACAGAAGATAAAATTCAAAACTACAAATTAGGTTATAAATCCCTACATGTTATCTAAAAAGTTGTTCAAATAGAATTTCTAAAACGACACTAGATCGATCGTAATCGATCTTCCAATATGGGCAGTTGGACTGAAATTGTCATGTTTCTGGACAGGCTTTTGCCAATCTTCGGACTCGTTTTACGAGGCGTATAACGTAAAATAAATCAAAGTATTTGAAGGGTGTTGGGGTTGGTTATATCGGGAACGTACCAGAATTTTCGGAACGGGAAACGATCGCACGATGGTTGAGCTATCTTGTCGCGAAGTCGGGGTCGTGCAGCCTATCCGCTGCTGTCGTTCCACTGCATCCGCGCGCTTTCGATGAGTCCAGCCGGCCTTGGACTGCCGGCGACGGCCTGCGATGGCCTGTGCGACGGCCACGGGCGGCGTGCGCACGTGGAGAAGGAGGCGTATGGGGTTTAGGGTTTTCGCGTTTTCCCACTTCTCTTCTGTACGTATATACGCGCGGGGGCTCGGGTTCTCAGCTGTGCTCGGGTTCTGCTGTTATACGCTTGGGGGGGAAAACGGTTGCGTTAGAAGATCTGGGCTCGGGCATGGGGTCAGGCCTGAGTAGAGCTGGCCGAGCTCAAATCATTTTATTCTTTTTTTTATTCAATATCTATATATATATATATATATATGTATATATATCCATATATATACTCATATATGTATACGTATTAATCACATATACATATATGTACACGTATACCTTTACATATATACGCATTATTTATATATATACACAAATACATATGTATATAAATAACATGTATATAATTACATACATTATTAAATAATGATGAATAAATAGATAATAATGAAGAAATAGATAATAATGAGTAGGTAGATAGTAATGTATAAATAAATAATAATGAGTGAATAGATAATAATGAAGAAATAGATTCATGTAGAAGGTAATTAAATATATATAGAAGACACATAAATATATGGAAGGCAAATAATTTCTATGTTAAATAAATAAATGAATAGATAAATAATAATGATTATTTAATCACAAAATCACTTTAATAATGATAAAATAATAAGAAACTTAATAATACTAAAAATAAACCAATATTAGCGTTTGGTGAGCGTAACCTACGCACTCCTCATTTGGCTCCATAAAATCATACAATACTGTCAAATACCTAAAATAATATTAATACCAATATTGTGCAATATTTAATAATTAGGAATACAATATCAAATTTTAAAATAATTTAAGGAATATTTGCACACATAAAATGTGCCTACACGGTCGTCCTTGGTGTCACTATATGCCCACATAGGCTTGGAATTGGTTCGGGTCCGGTTCGGCTGATTGGGTACAACCGGGTCATCTAAAAATCAATATATTAAATAATAACTAATTAAATGTTTTAAATGAGTCCTTTCACAACTTGGTCTGGTTTTCCTAGTTCGGGTATCACTATGGCTAGACCTCCCCTAGCATGGCTAGTACACTAGTCAAGGCTCACTGCTACAGCTTATGTGCCACAATTCCTAGTCGTCTTGTACCTCAAAACTCAACCATAACTAAAATCATCTCCCGTAATAATTAACTAAATAATCATTTATAAAATACAAATTTAAGAATCACCATTTAAATCAAATAAAATTAAAATTAAAATATTTCAAGAATTTTCGGGAAGGGGAGCTACAAATCTACCCACCTTAAAAATAATTTCGTCCTCGAAATTCTATATCATAACTATTTCTTAAAATTCAAAAGAAAGTCTAGTCTAACCTTAATCTCCTCAATTTAATTCCTCAAAATATTTTATATACCCTCCTAGCCATTTTATAACTCCGAATACTTAAGGACTTCTACCCACCTCTGGTCACACTACTCCCTCGATGGTAAAATCTTATAATCATCTAACCAGTTACTAACAAGTCTACCAACAGATATATTGGCATATGGCATCTAGAATTCTCTCATATCTATCAAGCAACCCAAAACTTAACAACATATTTTACACAGTAGCTAAAATATTGATAATTCTAAATAGCATGACCTTCGTCGCTCCGAAATAAAGGACAGAAAGATAAGGAGGAATAATCGGGGGCAATTATGGAGTTTCAAGAGCGGTAGAGAGTTTTCGTCGGTGCAGCTAAAAAGGGTGTTTACGAACTACTGACTTGTTTGCTAGATTGGGCTACTATAGTTCAGTCACTTGCTACGTCGAAGAGCCCTTCGTTACTTAGAGTGACCTGCAATCCGTGCAATATAGAAGTTCCATTCTCGAAGTTCTAATTCAAACAAGGTTCCACAATGGAATGTGATTTGAGAAATCAAGGTTGTGGTCTTCCTGGGTTTTCTATTTGGACATCAGTCGTTGGTTGGATGAACATTGGGTTTTAATCTATACGGACCGAACAAGGTCCCAACGATAAACTATTTTTACTAGGTTAGGGTAACCTAGAATAGATTTCAACCCAAGTGGTTGAGCTAGTTGCCAGTCGGGTGGTTAGCTAGGATGCTAAAGCCCCAAAATGTGCCTTTCGTGACTTTGGTGTCTAAGTAGCACGAGAAAACACCATTGAGTGGCACACTAGCGACACGTACATAGTGGGCTTCGAGCAGATCACTACCATATATTGGATCGAAGGAATTGAGTCGAGGTTGAGGCTCTATTGGAAATCGGAAAGTATACCGGTATTACGGTAAGGGTTATAGCTAGTCCTTTTAACCTGAAAATCGTAGCACAAAAATAGAATACAAGGGGACGGATTTCAGTGGGACATGATATACCTAGAGGAAGGCGGACTCGTTTAGATCTTGCATATGAAATCTGTTAAAAGGTAACAGCTGGTCTCGTGCTCCGCATAGTAATGACACGACCGGGGACACAAAAGGATTTAAATGAAAAGTGGGAGTCCATGGGGCACTAATTGTCATGCTAACGGATATTATTCTAATCAACTGGAAAATCCTGGTATATCCTAGAATTTGAGAAAGCTTACAGTCTACCCACCTTAGAGGCTAGGATATGGTCTTAGGAATATTGAGGTTAGAGGGTTCCCAAAGTTCGGATACTGTACCTCGACTCTTTGTTATAGGAAATGAGGCACGGTGTATCGGGATACGGTAGATGTAAGTCAAGTCAATGATTATTCCTCAATAAATGAGAAACGAGGGTGTATAATAACACATGGTCGATAACATAGAGGAACATACCCATCCATAGTGTACAAGAGTTATCGACGGGGTAACCAGCTCTAAGGCACAAGATTTCTACCACCTAGTCGTGAATTTCCATTTGTGTCAACCCGCCAGACTATCGTCACAAGAGTCATAGTGATCGTGTATTGCTGTTGACAATTGGTAGACAGGGTATTTAAGCTATGGTATTTGGCTAAGCTAGTGACTGTGGTGTTCCAACACTAGTTAGGTCTTAATATCAAACATTTACGTAACTAGAGTAATATTTGTTGAAAACCAATCTCGGAAGGAGTGTCACGGTAAATGATTACCCTATTGTCCACTCATCTCAGGTCTACTGTGGCTTCGATCGAGGAAGGGTTGGTTCAAGGCTTAAGGGTTGCTAGTTAAGACAAGCTTCCAGCAAATAATTAGAGACTCGCAACCTTTGGTCTCTAAAGAATAGGTAGTCTCCTAGGTAGGTATTTCGACTAAGGGTAAAACCCTAATCATTCACAAATTCGAATGGCTAGAAGGTCTCAATAGTAGTTTGAGGGTCGAGAGGAGAACGAGTAACTTAGTCATATGACTAGCCGATGGTAGCTACACTTGTGTATACCACTACCATAGCCATGGGGATATGCGGTATCTCTCTACCAATTACGAGCTTCTGCCTTTCCGAATCAGTGAAAGACAAAAACAATAAAGAGTTCAAGAAAGATGTCACTGAATACAATCACGTGATTCAAAGGCGAACATATAATTCAAGAAGAATTGTCAAACATTCGCGGATGAGATCATAGATACCTCGATATCTCAATCCACGTAGGATAGTTAAATAAAGTGCGAACCAAATGCATCATGGTTGATCAGACCATAATACACTGATTCTGATTAGACAATATGTTAGCAGGCGTCCCCACTAAACACATGTCTTGAATCAAGCTCGAGAACAGTGTGAGCTTGCAAAACTAGGCTGTAATTGTGGCGTTGGTCAAGATAGTCAAAATACAAGTACGTAAGATTTTTTTGAAAAGAGGCACTAATAGTTCGAGTTCTGTGAGAATCAAACCCTACCTGGTGTTCTTACTTATACAGTCATCCTACTGTCTTCTTATTCATAAGACTTTGGTCAACTAATGGGTAATGGACTTCCAACGTCTATATTCCAAGTAACCTATTAGTGTCAGTCAATTACTTCGTCAATAGATCACAAGGACTACGGAATACTGGGTTGGAAGACATGCTATCCATCCTGCAGAACTTTCACTAATATTGGCTTTGGATCTCAAGGAACGTACAGGGCATTTCCCTATCCTCTATTGTATCCTAAACTTGTAATCACGTCTGAAGTTATTTCACCGAGGACTACGCCTCGCCCGTATAATCGGACTGTGGTAAACTCTTGGTTCTGTGATTCAGATGTGATATGCTATCAGATACTCTACCTTATCTCGACTCCAGGGAATCTACAATCAAAGAAGACCACTAGCCATAGGTTTAGCAATATTTTATAACCTATATTTTCTTAGACTAATTCTAACTCTAGGGGTCGTGTCTTGCTAGTGCGCTACTGGCTACAGCGAATCCAAGGTCTCCAAAATTCAAATAAATGGCAACAGTGCGCTGCTGTCCTGCCATTATGAGTTAATTAACATTCTTTGAACTATATCTGAAAGTATTCATGAGCTTATAGAGATTCAAACAAATTGCCTATGAAATAAAGCGTAAGCATTTGTCCTATCAGTTACAACCCTTAAGATAAAAGGTTGCACAGGAGAAAATAATTGAGGACAAAAGAAAATACAAACATTCTAACTCTTCCATGTGTATTCAAGCCTCTGAGGAACAAACTTGAATCGAAACTAACTCGAGGTCCGTATATGGATAACAAAATCAGAACTTTGTAAAATAATGATTCTTAGGGCAACTAGCAATTATATAGATAATTCTGCTAGGATATGGGGAGGATATCTAAGAGGCAAAGAGAATAAATTGAACAATTCATCAAGGTTAGATCATTACTCTAGGAAACTCTGCCTCACCAAGTGAATAATCTATCCACATTAGATCATATCGTCCTATCAAGAGGTAAAAGTGTAACTATGGGGACCTGACACGGTATCAAAATTAATGACCTCATCCTAGATTGCATGGCCTAGACTACCCATCGGTAAATTTGTATAAGGGACTCCTAGTCCTAGTCATTCCTTTAAATTAAATTAATCCTTGTTCGTGAATGAGCATGTTCTAGTTGCAGGCTCGCAATAGTACAACTAACTTAAGTACCATCACGAGTTCGTAAGATTTGCGAAGACTGACCTGCATGGGCCACCACAAAAACTTGTCACGACCCGCACCCGTTTTTTTTTAAACGGATACGAGACGTGTCCAAGCCAGCCTACGCCGCAGTGTCGGCGGTAGAACGCTGTCACGGCCATGAAGATCCAAAATCACAAATAATGCTCATTCATATAATTAATTTAACTTACAATGATCACAAGTTTTACATTTGTAGAAAAATATAAACTTGTACAAATAGATGAATGACTACAACTCGACTATCTATCTAGTCTCTAGGCTTTTGTCTGCAAGTATTCCCGTCACTCCCCAAGCTAAGTGAATCTACGGCTAACCTGAAAATGTTGGTTTCCAGTCAGGAATGGAACGAGCACAATTCACTGAATACAATTTCAAATAAAGAAAATGACTATAAAACAAAGGTTAGACATCAATCATGGGTTTGAAAATAAACAGTAAAGCCGTAAGAAAAATCAATAGTAAAAATAGACCAATATACTTTCCACCGTTAGAAGTACCTTTGATATGTGATCGGTCGGGGGTACTACGCCGCACAGTCTACAATGTCTACTTGCAGAAAATAAGCACTGTCTACAATGTCTACTTGCAGAAAAATAAGCACTGTCTACGATGTCTACTTGCAGAAAAGTAAGCACTGTCTACGATGTCTACTTGCAGAAAATTAAGCACTGTCTACGATGTCTACTGTAGAAAAGTAAGCACTGTCTATGATGTCTAGTTGCAGAAAATAAGTACTATCTACGATGTCTACTGCAGAAAATAAGCACTGTCTACAATGTCTAAGCACTGTCTATGGTCGGATCACACATCCTTGGTACTTCTCATTCCCGACTCAACAATTTATAATAGAAAATAATCACGTAACTAATGACCAACCAATGAAATATAGTAAAGATCAATATCGAAATGCAAACAATAAACTGTACTCGCCTGGGGTCCTCTGCTGGTGAAACCGACAGTCTGAACTACTCAATGTGCCACAATAGTCAAAACCCGTACAACAGTCCCCGAAAGCTGAAATAAACATTACCAATGTTTTCAGAATAGTCAAATTAGCTAGGATTGCCTGTCCTTAAGTCCAATTCTGGACACAGGGGCAAAACGGTAATTTCGGGCAAAAACGGTGTCCGCCGTTGGACCCGCTTTGCACCGAAAAGCGTGCCAGAGTCAATGGTCTTTAAAGTCGTCAAACTACATGTCTACGGATTCAGTTTTCCGATACGAACCCAACCGTATGTCCAGAGTTGGATTCCGGCAGGCCGTGCACAAAATCGTCCGTTGAGTGGGACCGCGGGGCCCACAAAATGTCATCGATTTCAACTGTCTCATAATCGGACCAAACTTGGCATGCAGGACCAGAAAAATGATACGGTTCTGTTGGCGCAAGTTTCGTCTCGATCTGACGAACGTGCACAAAGTAATTGAGAAATTTGCAACGTGCACGATACGGTGAATTTCGACGGATACGCATCAAATTCGTCGCGCACACGCGACCAATTTGAATTTCGTCAAAGCCCACACGACCACAAAGCCGTTACGCAGCTTTCGATCCTTTCGGTACGCGACCACGTCGTCCGGATTGGCGTGACGCACGTCGTGTGGAGCGATTTTATTGTTTCGAAAACAGATTTTTTCTCTAACTTTGGAAACTGATTTCTTTGCACACAGAAGATAAAATTCGAAACTACAAATTAGGTTATAAATCCCTGCATGTTATCTAAAAAGTTTTTCAAATAGAATTTCTAAAACGACACTAGATCGATCGTAATCGATCTTCGATCGTAATCGATCTTCCAATATGGGCAGTTGGACTGAAATTGTCCTGTTTCTGGACAGGCTTTTGCCAATCTTCGGACTCGTTTTACGAGGCGTATAACGTAAAATAAATTAAAGTATTTGAAGGGTGTCGGGGTTGGTTATATCGGGAACGTACCAGAATTTTCGGAACGGGAAACGATCGCACGATGGTTGAGCTATCTTGTCGCGAAGTCGGGGTCGTACAACCTAACCGCTGCTGTCGTTCCACTGCATCCGCGCGCTCCCGATGAGTCCAGCCGGCCTTGGACTGCCGGCGACGGCCTGCGACGGCCTGTGCGGCGGCCACGGGCGGCGTGCGCGCGTGGAGAAGGAGGCGCATGGGGTTTAGGGTTTTCACGTTTTCCAACTTCTCTTCTGTACGTATATACGCGCGGGGGCTCGGGTTCTCAGCTGTGCTCGGGTTCTGCTGTTATACGCGTGGGGGGGAAAAAGGCTGCGTTAGGAGATCTGGGCTCGGGCATGGGGTCAGGCCTGAGTAGAGCTGGCCGAGCTCAAATCAGTTTATTCTTTTTTTTTATTCAATATATATATATATATATATATATATATATATATATATATATATATATATATATATATATATATATTTTTTTTATATATATATATATATATGTATATATATCCTTATATATACTCATATATGTATACGTATTAATCACATATACATATATGTACACGTATACCTTTACATATATACGTATTATTTATATATATACACAAATACATATGTATATAAATAACAAGTATATAATTATATACATTATTAAATAATGATGAATAAATAGATAATAATGAAGAAATAGATAATAATGAGTAGGTAGATAATAATGTATAAATAGATAATAATGAGTGAATAGATAATAATGAAGAAATAGATTCATGTAGAAGGTAATTAAATATATATAGAAGACACATAAATATATGGAAGGCAAATAATTTCTATGTTAAATAAATAAATGAATAGATAAATAATAATGATTATTTAATCACAAAATCACTTTAATAATGATAAAATAATAAGAAACTTAATAATACTAAAAATAAACCAATATTAGCGTTTGGTGAGCGTAACCTACGCACTCCTCATTTGGCTCCATAAAATCATACAATACTGTCAAATACCTAAAATAATATTAATACCAATATTGTGCAATATTTAATAATTAGGAATACAATATCAAATTGTAAAATAATTTAAGGAATATTTGCACACATAAAATGTGCCTACACGGTCGTCCTTGGTGTCACTATATGCCCACATAGGCTTGGAATTGGTTCGGGTCCGGTTCGGCTGATTGGGTACAACCGGGTCATCTAAAAATCAATATATTAAATAATAACTAATTAAATGTTTTAAATGAGTCCTTTCACAACTTGGTCTGGTTTTCCTAGTTCGGGTATCACTATGGCTAGACCTCCCCTAGCATGGCTAGTACACTAGTCAAGGTTCACTGCTACAGCTTCTGTGCCACAATTCCTAGTCGTCTTGTACCTCAAAACTCAACCATAACTAAAATCATCTCCCGTAATAATTAACTAAATAATCATTTATAAAATACAAATTTAAGAATCACCATTTAAATCAAATAAAATAAAAATTAAAATATTTCAAGAATTTTCGGGAAGGGGAGCTAAAAAACTCGCCGGCAAGTTCCAACCAAAGTGGGAAGGCCCATTCATCATTGATGCTGTATTCTCCAATAGAGCTTACTACCTCGCAAAACAAAACGGAGAACTGCTCATGTTGCCCATCAACGGCAAGTTCCTAAAGAAGTATTACGTCTGAAACGACATCCTCCGGGATGACAAGTTATGTACCCG
Organism: Iris pallida; assembly: GCA_029216955.1. Lineage (NCBI taxonomy): Eukaryota > Viridiplantae > Streptophyta > Magnoliopsida > Asparagales > Iridaceae > Iris > Iris pallida. The sequence continues at coordinate 711,464 of JANAVB010022998.1, read as the reverse complement.
CTGGTATCGCTGAATCATATCCCAACTATAAATCTTCCGGAATGACGAGTCATGTACCCGCTGGTACCGCTGAACTCATATTCCGACTACAAATCTTTCAGAATGATAAATCATGTACCCTCTCGTACCACTGAACTCACAAATATCCCAGATTGTCAAGTTATGTACCCACAAGTACCGCTGAACTTACATCTTGGCCACTACAGATAAAACTATATCGCATCTTTTAGGTAATAAGTCATGTATGATTATACCTCTGAACTTTTTTCCTAAAAGCAGCTTCCTCCTTATGATCTAATACCCTCACTTTCAGTGTACAAAAAGGGTAACCGATCCACAAATTCTCCAAAACAACCAAGTCGATGTTACCTCTGAGTTGTTTTCCACTTCCACCAAAAACAAACTGCCCCCTTACATAGAACTTCCACGTCCTCACTACCTCAGAGTTGTTCTCTGTATCCTTCATGGAGCCCCCTCCTGCCATGTCCTCCTTACCTCTGAGTGGGAAGGCTCCATCGAAGAAACCCTCATATTTACCATGTCCTCATTACCTCTGAGTAAGTATGTTGGTTCTCTCTCGACTTATTATCCGTACCAAAAAAAAAAGGGTACGCCAAGGATAATAGGCCCACAAATGTCCTCTGTTGACCACAAATGCTATACTAAGTTTCCTAGTACATGCCCCCCACTTCTCATCATTCCCCGGGAGCCCAGCTGCTCCATGGCATTCTTTCTCCCGATACCGGAAACTTCCATGGCCAACTCACTATGGAAATTTTCCAAGTATCCCCATCAACTTGTTATCTGTACCTAAAAACCAAGGTATACCCAGGGTAACAAGTCCACAAACAGTCCTCCAGTGGGACAAAATACCACAACACTACAAACACAACAAGCAGTACAATAGAAGGGTAGAATAAAGCATACTCTTTTATTTGAAAGGCAAAAGGTACTACAGGTTCTGGGGACTACGTCCCACTCAAGGAAGGAATGCAACAAAAATAAAAAGAAGGAAAAAAGTTGACTATTGTTCGGCGATACATAATGCCCTGAGACGGTCCCTCAACAAGGCAGTCGACCGCTCAAATCGCTGTTTGACCCGACGCTCGGCCTCCTGAGTCAGTAGCGCCGCATCTTCTAAGGGCGCATGAGCCCGCCAGCCCTCCTCAAACTTCTTCAGAGCGCGTTCCAGGTTAGCAGAAGCTCTGGAAACCCTTTCGGCGTCCTGAACAATCAGCTCTTTGTCCGCACGGGAAGCTTCAAGCTCAGACTCCAAGAAAGTCAGCTTCTTCTGAAGCTCGAGAATCTTCTCCTTGGTATCGATTACTCCTTGGGAGGTGGCCGCTTCCCGATCCCTGCAAGCCTCGCTCCGGTGGCTCAGCTGGTCATACAAAAGAGACAGGTCGCCGATGTCCTTTATTATAACTAGTTTAGATGTATCTCGCGCGAGCCTTATCTTCTCTAGGGCGGTGATGAGGAATCCCCGCTCCTGATCAATTGCTGCAGACAAATCAGCTTATCGCAGCACTTGAAACTGGGCCACAAGCTGATCAGCCTCCAATAGCATGGGCTCCAGAAGCGCAGCTATCCCTTCCCCGCCAGGAAGGGTTCTGAGAATGTCAATTTGGCCTTGGGCGCATTGTCGGGCCAAGGCGAAAGGAGTCCCCCGCTCCACAATAGCTTCTACTGACCTCTTCAAATGGCGGTAGAAACTATCAACCACATCCTACGATGCCTCGTCCAGAACTTCCGTAGAGGACGATGTCAAAGGGAGTGTGGCTGGCAGTGTCGAAGAAGATGCAACAGAGCTTGCCGCACCAGCCACAAGGGAAATAAATTTTGAGCGAAAGGACGCGTAAAAGCGGCCAATTCTTCCTCTGCGGCCCAAATAATATGGATACTCGGTAAAGCTGAGAGGTCAACCCCCAAAGTCATACGAACAGAGAAAGATACAGGGACCATTGCCCCCTGTTCGGGCTGTACCGCCATATGACCTCCCGAACTTGATTCGGTGGGAGGCCCCTCAAGACAAGTCGGAAGAGGAAGGGGCACATTCCCCTCCACCAGGTCCCCTCTGGCAGAGCCTACCACAACAATGTCCGTCATCGGCACTGAAGGGACAGGACCTGTATGTCCAGAGCAATCATCAATCAACATATCCCGAAGGATATGATAATAGAGTGAATGGGCCTCCTTATTAGTCAAGATTTGGCTTATCTTACCAGGGGAGGGTCGTAGAGACTGGGGTTCATTCGCAGCTGTCACGGTCTCCTCACCAGCGACCTCCAAGTCAAGGTCAGCTGGTCCTTCTAACCCAGCCACCCGAAAGGGGATACAACTGGTTCAGCGTCACCCTGCTGAAATTCAACTGTCTCAGGGACAGGTGCAGTAGAACCCCCGTCACCATGGGTTGAGTCCTCAGCAACGTGGGGCTCCTCGGTCGCCTCCGAAAGAACCCCAGCAGAACTAATAGCGGTACACATGTCACTGACCAAAGTAGTCAGAGCCGGATCAACCTCAGCGGCCGGATCTCGAGAAACCGACTCCTCTGACGCCTATAAGAGCAAAGGAAAATGATTAGGCCATAGTACAGGAAAATGAAGGAGAAGACGATTATAATACGAGTAACCTCAAAAGCAGCGTCAACATCCTCGATAAGTAGCCGACGGGACCTGACAGCAGCCCGTTTTATGGAATAAGCCAGGCTGATATCAGCAGACACACTCATGCTCCGCTTGTGCAAAGGACTAGGCACATCAGACAGCTGGTCCGCCACCACTTCATCGAACGCAATGGGCGGTTGATCTGCCGCCACCTCGTCTAGAAGAGGGAGAGAGTCATCGGCACCTTGCTCGCCATCTTCTTCATCCGCAGTAGTGGACTCCAAATCTGGCATAGGAACCCTGTTCGCCCTCTGCTTCCTCGTTTTCGACCCCTGGGGCTTTTCTGCCAAGCCGATACCAACAATAAAACTGGTACGCGGGTCAAAGCTAACAGGAAACTTGCTCGCAGTGACATGGTAGAGAGCCGCCAAGTACAAAATCTTCCCTTGCGTCTCAGCGTCAGGGACCGAGAAACTAGTACGGGTATGAGCAGTATTATAGTAAAGCCAGGCCCTGATGCCATCTAGAACGCTGCCTTCAAAGCTCAGGCAAGAGCTGGGACTCTCTAGGAACAACTGGCTGTACCCAAATTAGCGGGAGAACCGGCTGGGCAAGTAAGGTTCCAGGTAGACGGTGTTACGGTTGCGATATACTAAGTACAAGGGACGGATGTTGCGCAACCAAAGAAGCATCCTCCCAGGTAAGAGGAGAGGAGGCCCGGTACCGTCAACGTGTACACTACTCATCTCCTCAGCAGAAAATTAGGGAAAAGACACGAAGAAGTTATATCCATCCACCCTCGCCAGCACCTTCCGACAGGCAGGCATAGTGTTGTACTCCCAGGGCATCCGGAGGTACTGGAAGATAAAAGCATCATCGTCAGTTATGCCATCTTCTGGACCAGGTCTCATCAAAGACCGGCAGTGTATTAATAGCCACCCCATCAAATAGTGATAGGGCAACTCGATCCGCTCAAAGTTCATCGTCGTGTCATGTGAAATAACCTTGGACGAAAAAGTACGGAGGCCACGGTGTATACTGTACACCATGACAGAAAGAAGAGCCAGTCTGACCCCGAAGGCCTGCTTCATGACAGGGAGGATGAAATTTTGGCTGATCCTCTCAATGGAACCAACTCCTCCTGAGACCACGCAATTTCGTAGCCATACCATCAGGAACCCTGCCAGGATCACCTTCTCCGACAGCGGCTGGGTATCCTGATAAAAATAATCAAAAGAGTCAGTTTGACTCCCAAAAGTATCGCTCAAGGCCCTCGATTTCTTGGCAGTTAGCACCAAATCCTGTATTTGCTCTCGGGTCAGAGGATCCCGGGGAGTAACCTGGTCTGAGGCACCTTGCTGAAAAAGGTGGAAGAGCCAAGCCCAAGTATGCGGAAGGTTCCCTTTCGAGCTACTATCTTTCTTGGTCGTCTGCTGACAGTAACTATGGTGGCAGAGTAACTCCTGATAGACAGCAACAAAACCCGGATGACGTTGCACCAAATCTTCGAACTCTTCGTTCGTTGGAGTATATACTTCAAACGCTTCATTGCCCCAGGGCAGCCTAGAGACTACGTGCATCTCATGAAGAGCGAGACCAATCTCCCCCCAGGCGCGAAGAAGGTCCCCGTCCGCCTGTTATACATCTCCAAGAGGGCCATGAACAACTCCTTGTTGATGGGCAGTCCGTGACATGTACCCCGGACGGCATGGTAGAGACCAACCTCATGCAGGAAAGTCCCATATTCTCGCAAAATCCACCCGGTAAAATTGGCCCACGAAGGGATGGGGCGTATCCAGTTCAAAAGAGAGAGCCGGCTAATGGGATAAGACCCTTTCCGAGCAAGTTGATTCAGGAAAGTGTCGGCTTGAGAGAATGAGAAATTGGGACCTTGCGCATTTAAGAAGGTACCCTGGGCTAGTCCCATCACAGAGCGGCTGACTGGTTCTCTGCCCGCGTATGCTGATCTAACATGTTTATTGTAGTAGATGTTAGCCACAATCATTCCCGATCGGCTCGGGGTCAAGGATTCCTGCATCCTCCTGTCTACCGGCAACATATTGAACCACGCCAATGGGAAATGACGCTCCATCTGGCGGATATGGATCGCCCTCCCAGCAGAAATAAAATTCTAATTTTCAGATATATCTAATACCTGATAGTTCCTCACAGTAAGGACGTCCCCGAAGAAGAACGCCGGTTTCAGGTACTTTCCCTCCAATCGCCCTAAGTTCAGCATGGCACAGAGAAAACGAGAGGGTTGGTTCTTGATAAGATTCAGCCTCTCCTCAGGCTCGTTTTGGGGAAGTTGCTCCACCACCTGCCGGATTAGTTGGTCAAACCGAACTCCTACGGCAAATTGGACCTGACCCACCAAGGGCTCTCCTGCAGCATTAACTGGCAAATTCACTTAAAAGAGGACAAAAGAAATAAGTTAAAAAGATGGCCAAGGAGAACTGATTACTATTTTCGAGCTTATACGGCTCCGATATAATGGAGTCTCATGCGGCCCGAAAAACACTTATGTGCCTCCGTCCAGCAAAGGTTCATGCGACAGTGTTTTTTATACGGCTCTGTTTAACGAAGTCCCATACGACAGAGTTCGGATAAGTTTATGCGGCTCATGCGACAAAAGAACTCATGCGAGCCTATACGGCCCAGTGCAGCTCATACGGCCCCATTGGCAAAGTGCTTATGCGGCCACAGTAACAATTCTCATGCGGCTCGGACATAGAGCATACCCCATGAGGCTCGGACATGAGACGTATATGCGGCACACATGTAGATGAAGGCTCGCGCATAGAGTATGCGACGTAGCCACAACAGTTAGGGTTTTAAGCTCACACAACGTCCTTACCAGCAATGGTGGGGTGGATGTCGAGGTGAACTACGGGCACGTCGGCTGGCGGAGGAGCTGCAGCTTTCTTACCCTTCGCCGCTGCAGCTGACGAAGTCGCCGCCTTTTTACCCTTCGCCGCAACAGTCTTCTTGAGAGCCATCGGTGATTGAAGAAGAGGATGACAATTAGGGCAGGAAAGGCCTTAGTTGAAAGAGAAAGTAAAGAAATTTCTTCTCTTAATTACTCTTATTTATAGGAGGACAAAAGGGAGGAAGCACATGGACCGATGGAACGCTTCGGGACGTGTGCTGCAGGCAAAACTGACTCCTAGGATTTTGCCCCCTTTCATGAGGGAGATTCATCCAAAGAAAATACAATAAGCCGACTCTCGGGACTCCCCCGAAAAGACGGCTCAAATCAAGAGTAATCAATGACGCCTACGTGGCAGAGGGGAGAGTATGCGGCCAGATCGGTTCATGCGGCCAGAGCAATTCATACGGCCAGAGCAATCCATACGGCGAGGAAGTCCTATGCAGCCAGAAGAACATCCTATAAACATAGCCATGCTTCTTATTCAAAGTATTTCAATTTTGCAAATTGAAAACTTTGAAGGAGGTCTTGTAGAAGCATGGAAAAGAACAATGAATAGCCTATGCAGCTCCAACAAAAGGATCCCCATGCGGCTCAGAAAATTCATTAACATCCATGCGGTTCAAAATCCTTTAGAACCTCATGCGGCTCGGAAGAGCTCCATGCGGCTCAGAAAGGAGCCACACGGCCCTCAACAGTCTCCTCTACAGCTGGCCATGAACCAAATTGCCGCATTTAATGCCCTGACAGCTGACAGCCCTGACAAAGTGACAGACCTGACATAAAGTCAAAATAATGACTCTGATGACGTGTGCCTAGGGAAATGAAGGAAATCTTTTACAGCCGCCACAATCCCCCAAATTCTAAAGCTCTCCATGCGGCCGTTACTCTTATATGGCTCGTCTTCATGGGGGCCGTCTTCATGGGGGCCGTCTTCATGCGGCTCATGTCATGAGAAGCCACCCTATGCGGCCAATATTCTCATGTGGCTCGAATCATGGGGGCCGTCTTCATGCGGCTCACGTCATGAGAAGCCACCCTATGTGGCAAATATTCTTATGCAGCTCGAATCATGGGGACCGTCTTCATGCGGCTCACGTCCTGAGAAGCTACCCTATGCGGCCAGTTACAAAATAGAGACTAGCTCTTGGTCGCCTATGCAGCTCTTGTTTTCGTCTAATTTCAAGCCCGCTCTCCTTGCACGGTCTAGCAATGGTAGCCCAGCTAGCCCAGACACGTTTACCATGACCCTCAAAGTGGCCCCAAGAGAACGACGAGAAATCTCTTTCCATTTGCCTAATCACCATCTTCGGCGGGTTGCACACAGCGAATGTATACATAGGGAGGGAGTAGAAAATGTGTTTGTACAAAATGAGCTTACCTCCAGGTGATAGGATGCTATTGTGCCACCCCACAATTTTGTCCCTGATCCGAACCATGAGAGGAATGAACAGAGCAGCACGTTTCTGCCCGTATGCAAGCGGGCATCTTAAGTAAATGAAAGGTAGGTTTTCTACCCTAGACCCGTCAACGCCTTCAAGCTTACAATCCTCTCCACCTTGGTCAGGTGATGAACCAGGATCTTGCACCTTCTGGCATTAATTCTTTGGCCCGACCTCGCTTCATAATTCTTGACCATGCCCAGAATCGCCTCAACAGAAGTAGCCTCTCCCTAGAAAAATAGTAGCACGTTGTTCGCGAATGCCAAGTGGGAGATGAAAGGGTAGCCGCTCATCGTAGATAACCTGCCGAATCTCGCCTTCCCCCGCAGTCCATTCAGACTTCTACTCAAAACCTCTACCGTGATAATAAATAAAGAGGGGGATAGGGGATCCCCTTGACGAAGACCCTACTACGATTTGAAGTATCTGTTAGCCACTCCATTCATAATAGACGTGAACCAGCAATTTGATACCGCCCTTCATACAATATCGATCCACTTCTTCGAGAAGCCGAAGACCCTTTGAATCCAATTAAGGAATCTCCAGTCAACCCTATCATAAGCCTTTTCTATGTCAAGTTTGATCACAATATTGCCTCCCCTATTCCCCCCCATATAATATACCATCTCTTGAGCCAGGATGATGTTATCCATGATCACCCTCCCCCTCACAAATGCACTTTGTTGCTCCGATATGACTCTGGGCAAGATGGTAGCCAATCTGTTCACTGCCACTTTGGTTATGTTCTTGTTCATGAAGTTGTAGAGACTTATCGGTCTAAAATCTCCAAAGTTGCTGGGATTCAAATTTTTCGGAATTAATACCAACATGGTGCTCAATAAGGCCCAGGGGATGCTCAGGCCTTGGAAGAACACCGTCGTAGCTTCCACTAGGTCTTCCCCCACAATAACCCAGCAGGTTTGGAGAAACAAACTAGAGAATCCATCAGGACCAGCCGCACTCTCTGCACTCAATTCGAATATGGTTTGCTTGAATTCCTCCGTAGTTGGGTCCTCCATATGAGACATAGTTTCCTCTTCAGAGATGCGTGTGATATCTGCCATCATCGCCTGGTCCAATAGAATGTTCTCCTGATAAAGAGCAGAGGTGAAATACCTGATCGCCTCTCTTTGGATATTAATCTGCCGTTGAAACTTTTCGTCGCTGTCGTGAATGTGGTTGATGTTTAGTTGATGGCGCTTGCTGCAGACGCATCCATAAAAGAACTTGGTATTTTGTCCCAGTCTCTGTCCTACTTAGACCGAGCTTTCTGCCTCCAGAAAGATTCTCCCCTTGCAATACAGAGTTTAAGGTTTGCATGAGCCTTGTTGATAGCAGCTCTCGCTCTACCACTCCCCTCCTCAACAGCTTCTGCTCGGAGCACTTATTCTTTTGCAGTCTTCACAGCCTAGAAAATGTCACCAAAAGCTAGCCTACTCCATCTGCTTAAGGCTTTTCTAACCTTTTTTTAGCCTAATTTCCACCCGTGTAAAGGGGTTCAAATGTGTAATCTCATTCCAAGCAACTGCCACCATCCCAAGGAACTCGTGGTGAGAAGTCCAGATATACAGGAATCGAAATGGCTTGATCAACTTCGGAGCATAGGAGTTGATAGTCACCAATAAAGGACATTAGTCCGATTCAAGGTCATTTAGGTAATCGACCGAGGTACTGTATATAGCATCGAGCCACATAGCGTCGCCAAATACTCTGTCTAACCTCGATCTTTAGCTGTCACGACCCGCACCCATTTTTTTTTCGGATACGAGACATGTCCAAGCCAGCCTACGCCGCAGAGTCGGCGGTAGAACGCTGTCACGACCATGATGATCCAAAATCTCAAATAATGTTCATTCACAAAGATTAATTCAATTTACAATATTCACAAGTTTTATATTTACAGAAAATACAAACTTGTACAAGTATTGGAATGACTACAACTCAGCTATCTAGCTAGTCTCTAGGCTTTTGTCTGCAAGTACACCCGTATCTCCCATGCTAAGTAAACCCACGGCAAACCTAAAAAATATTGGTTTCCAGTCAGGAATTGAACGAGTACAATTCACTGAATGTAGTTTCAATATATGAAAATGACTATACTACATAGGTTAGCCTTTAGACATATGATTTATAAAAATAAACGGAAGAAACAAAAATAAACTAAATATTGAAAACAGTAATAAAATGCAAGAAAATACTCACCGACAGAGTGACTGAAATACCTTTGATATGTGATCGGTCTCGGGACAATTACACGACACTATCTACACTGTCTAAAGTTACACTGTCTACACTGTCCAAAGTTACACTGTCTACAATGTATAAAGTTACACTGTCTACATTGAATATGCAATAGAGAACACGGTCTACACGATCTACTTTGTAATAATAAATCATTGTTTATACTGTCTACTTTGCAATAATAAATCACTGTCTATACTGTCTACTTTGCAATAATAAATCACTGTCTACACTGTCTACTTTGCAATAAATAAATCACTGTCTATACTGTCTACACTGTCTAAGGTCAGATTACACATCGTTGGTACTTCAACCTCCCGACACAACGAGGAACAAAATCAACATAAAATTGAAATCACATATCTATCGACTAAACGTTGATGCATAGTAAAGATCAATACTGAAAACAAACAATAAACTGTACTCGCCTGTGGTCCTTTGCTGGTGAAACCGATAGTCCAAACTACTCAGTGTGCCACAAAAGTTAAAACTCATACAACAGTCCCCGGAAGCTAAAATAAACATCACCAATGTTCTCAGAATAGTCAAGTTAGCTAGGGTTGCCTGTCCTTAAGTCCAATTCTGGACACAGGGGCAAAACGGTAATTTTGGGTCAAACGTTGTCCGCCGTTGGACCCGCTTTGCACCGAAAAGCGTGCCTGGGTCAATGGTCTCTAAAGTTGTCAAACTATATGTCTACGAATTCATTTTGACGATACGAACCCAACCGTATGTCTAAGGTTAGATTTCGACGGGCTGTGCACAAAATTGCCCGTTGAATCGTACCGTGGGGCCCGCAAAATGGCGATCCAATCAACTGTCTCAGAATCGGACCAAACTTGGCATAAAAGACCAAAAAAATGATACAGTCCTGTTGGCGTAAGTTTCGTCTCGATCTGGTGAACATGCACAAAGTAATTAAAAAATTTCCATAGAGGCCGATACGGTGAATTTCGACGGATACGCATCAAATTCTTCGCGCACACGCGACCAATTTGAATTCCGTCAAAGCCCACACGTCCACGAAGCCGTTATGCACCTTTTGATACTTTCGGTTAGCGACTACGTCGCCCGGATTGGCGAAACGATATATATATATAAATATATATATATATATATGACTTGTGTATAAAATGGGGTAGAGCACTCCTACATATAGGGCTCTTGAAAAAGTACACACTTATTAAAATATAACTTGGAATTTTCTAAATATTTACCAATATAATATTAGGTTTTGTTTCAAAATGTTCATCATTTAGAGCACGAAATTGTACTTCATTTAGTGAATCATTGTACTATTTTTTTTTGAGATGCTTGACGATACGCATGAGACTTTGTGCATGTTGCATTGTATGTCTTTTGGACTCAGTGCCCCAAAATCCCACCATTATTATAAATGGAAGGAATAATATGCCTCCATGGCTCGATCCACTCATCTTCTACCACCCAACCAGGTCTTATATCTCTCCTTGGTAACCACAAGAGTCACTCGAGTTCAGTGAATCATTGTACTATTAGTTTACAGTATATGATAACCCTTATAAATGGAATGCTCGAGTTTCGGATCACCTTAATATTTTAATCTTTCAAATCTACAAACTTTTATTTGATGGTTGGCAACATTCCATAAAAGACCAACATTTGAACCTGAAATGATAGATAGTTATTTTTTGGCATGCTTAATCATGTTCATTTCCCCTTACAGTCTTACTTATTTTTTGAAATGCACTTCTGTGTCAACACAGAATTGTTCCAATAGGTATATATGATATGTTATCTAATCCATGATTTTAATTTTAGTTAAGCCTAGCTAATCAGCTATATATTATGTTGGTGTTTTCACTAGGCTTTAAGAACTTTTAGTCCCACATTAGAAAACCACCAGGGGGTATATCTCAATATAAAGCTATTCTTGTGTTAGAGTATGCACATGGTTAAGGTGGCCCATGTGGGTTAATTTTCTAGAGGGTTAAGTGTAGTCACTAGGAATAATCTATTGTTTTGGGCACTCTCCTTGGGAATCCATAGGAGCTAATCCACGTAGGGGCTTAGTGACTCGAACTCAGGCTCGGACTCGGGCTCGGACTCGGACTCGGGCTCGGGCTAAGGGTATAAAGCGGCATTTTGATGGCGCACTTTGTACTTAGCACGTCAGCATCGTCATATGGCGCTCGTGCGCTCTTTGATACGCGAGTTGTATGCACAGTTGCTTGCCCGTGGCGCATGTGGCAAGGCGTCTATGCGTCAAAGCAACTAAGCATCTAGGCGCATAAGCCGCCATGCACATATGCGGCCAAATGCTAAGCAGTCCGGCGCTATGCTTCTTCGCGTCTATGCATCCTAGCGCCAATGTCGCTCAGCGTCAATGCGTCTCGGTCGCTATGCGTCAGGTGCTATGAGTCAAGAAGTTGTGCGTCTCTGAGCTATGAGTCCTGGAGCTACGCGTCTAGGCTCTATGCGTCCAAGGGCTATGCACCTAGTTATGGGTGGCTACTTTCGGTGTTGTCAGGCCTGTCCACTGTTATTGCTTTCGGCATAGACGGCTGTCAGCCTGTGGCGTGCTGCTGTGTCTACACATAGTACTCTGTGCAACAGATATTATAGGATTTGGTTGTCCGGTGCATATAGACGCATAAGCATTCTTATGCGTCCATAGGTGCCAGCCTGCTTTATGAATAAAGCGGCACTCCTCTTATTTGAGAGAGTTGGAAGAGAGAGAAAATCTTTCCGCTACAGAGAAACTATGGGGCAGCAACGGCTATGCGTTCACCCCAGGAGGCCTATGCGCCTCAGTGAACTTCGGCTCAGAATGAGTTCCAAGTCTTCCCGAGAGTGACCCAGAGTGTTCCAGAAGCTCTTGTATGAACTTGCTGGTTCCTGGAAGCAGATCGTTTATGGGACGAATCTTGCTTTGAGCAATGGCGACCTGTTCACCCCAGCAAGGAGATGGTTTTTGCCTTTCTCTTGTTGTTTTCGTTCTATCTCATTGTAGCATCTACGAACATAAAGAGAATAACAATTTTAGTTATTTCTTCTTCATGCTTCTATGATGTGAACGTTCTATCTCAATTGCAACTGCGTTTGCAAGGAAGAACGGGTTTTATCCTTTGTTTGCTTATAACTTGGTTCTGCTGGATTTATGAAGTTCAGGGAGCAAGTCTCTTGCATGAATCCCTGAACTTCTTCTTCAGGATTAAACAGAGTTCAGACTGAAAAGTCTTATATAAAACTCTGTTGTTCCTAGTACAAAGTTCTCATCCTGGTATGCCTCGGGATTAACAATCTCAAAGCAAGATCCGAGAAAGATGCAGAACAACCGTGTAAGTCTTATCATGACAAGTTTTATAAACTTGAGAATATTGACGGTCAACACATCCATTGCTGGAACTATGTTGGGGGGTACTTATCCAGGACTGATACAGCTCTGAAGCTGGAATTCAATGTGTTCAAGCAGCTATCTTGGATGAAAATTTGATCGAGTGCAAGTTGTCGCATAGAAGCTGTCCAAGGTTGTTGCAGCTCAGATTTGTACGTCCTTTAGTTTTGACGCATTCTATGTGCCTTAGAGACTAGATGCATAGAAGTCTTTGGACTCAGAGGCCTAGACTTATAATGTCTTATGCGTCTACTGACTCAGTTCGAAGTGCTAGAGACGCATGGTGAACTCTGAAGTGAGCAAGTTTATGCAGGTTTGTCACATGCTTGACTTCTTATGCGCCATCTGCATATGCTTGTGGGATCCTACGTATCTAGGCGCATGACTCTTCAATTGCTCTAGACCATAAATAGTATAGAATGGATCTGCTACTTTGGTGCTTGGAGGACTATTTGAAGGAGGATTGCAAATCCTATTTTTAACCAAAATAGCAGGTATGGCTAAAACTTGGTTATTTTGATTACTTAACTTGGTTGCTATTGTTGCAGAGGTTGAGTTATCTAGCGTGGTAGCTGACTAATGGTCGAGCACTGGTGTATCTAGCCACGTGTGCTCTAAATGGAGCTGTTCACCTTAGACGAGCCTTGTCATGACGAAGGTCTCGATGGCGAACATATATCTAGCAGAAGATTTGAAGATCAAGACAGTAGTTCTGGACCACAGGCAAGGACATTGGAATGCGTGTTGCATGTACCAGAGATTTCTGAAGTTCTGATAGCAGGAAGCCTGTTGTATGATACAGACTTTAAGATGGACATTCGTACTAGCCATATGGTGATTTTTTTGGTGAGAAGATGTTTAGTACTGAAGGGATGTTCAAATTTCTGTTAATGATGATGAAGTTACTTCATTGAATGGACTGAGAGTTGTTCTATTATAGAGAAGTCTTAAGATGTCCAGTCTGGGCCTTATCTCCAGAATGTGGGGGTAAGGAGGTGGAGGAATTTAAAGTCTGTGCAGAGACAAAACTGTCAAGAAGCTGCTCAGACAATTGAACTAAAGTATAGATCTTCTAAAGTTGGTACACTCAAATATCTGTGACTTTGATCAATTCTTCACAGAGGTCGGGTTGTAGTATTTATCGTAGTTCACGTTTCATGTCGTTCAAGATGAAGGATGGAGCATTCCAGAAGTTCAGGGACTTTAGGGCTGAAGCTGAACGTCTAACCGGTCGACTAAGAGTCAGAAGTCATCATGGTAGAGAGTATCATTTTTTTGGATTCGTATTGTTCTTCTATAAACATTGAATTAGCTATGAAATGACTGCTCTGTGGAAGTAGTTAAGACAGAGTATCATTTTTTAGATTTGTACCGTTCTGCTATGAACATAGAATTGGCTATAAAACGACTTCTTTGTACTCTTTTATATATATATATATATACTCAGGATTGATCAAGGCAGAGAGTATCATTTTTTATCGTTCTGCTATGAATATGGAATTGGCTACGAAACGACTGCTCCGTAGTGTCTATAATCCATGTAGTTTCAGAGAAGAAGATCAGAGCGCTGTCAAAGATGATGATATCTCTACTGCGAATCTTTCGATATGCTTCTGGGGATAGATTACGTGTATGGCTACGTTTATTGCTGAATAAAGTACCGTTTGCATATCTGACTATGATTCTCATTAACGCTGGTTTTAGGTTAGACCTAACTTGAATACATTCAAGTGTGAGAGAGTCTGGTGTACGTTAAGCTTCCAGATAGCAAGATTCAGAAGTCAGGGATGAAAACTAAGAAGTTAGTATTTCTGGAAGAAGCTATTCAAAGCTATGCTCTGAGATCTCTTGATACTGTGTCAATCATATCATTGAGTCTTACGACACAAAATTCTTTAAAGATATGATTGCTAGGTACAAGAACATTATTCTCACGGATGTTCCGAAGAACATTGTTAGTATCGAAGAAGCAAGTACTTTCAAAGGAGGAGGCTGTCCTTGTGAGACAACACTTGAACCAGTAATTGCTAAGCTACTAGTAAGGCGAGTGAGAAGGTCGAAAGATTTCGTAGATAAATTTATCATCCATAACGTGGAGGCTGATGAGGCAATAAGTACCAAAGATGTGATCTTACGGGATGAGGGAGTCAATGATAAGATTGACTCCATAACATTCAATTTCACTTGAATGTTGATAATCTGCCAGAAGGAGCTAACCCATTCAAATCTTCAGAAGACGAAGACAGAAGCCGAAGGAACGATTGATAGTTCAAGGCTCGGCTGGTAGCCGGAGGGGTTTACTCAGAGCAGGAGATTGATGAGTTTGACACATATGCTCTTGCATCTATTAGGTGTCAACTATCAGGATGACGATGGCTAGGACTTCTAAATAATAAAACTAATTTAACGTTTGGATGTCAAGACTGTTATTCTGGATACGGATATGATAGGAGAGATTTGCAAGCAACAGTCAGATGGATTTGTCATTCATGGTTTGGAAGACAAAGTCTGCAGATGGTGAATCTATATACGACCAGATACAAGCCTCCAATCTGTTGCTCGAAGAGTTAGACATTGTCATCAGGTCAACTGTCTACAAGATCAGCGGGACTGAGAAGTGTGCTTACACGAAGTTCGCTGGTGATAGAGTTCTGAAAGATGGACGAGAGAGATGCGAATGTCATTCTGTGGATTAATCTAATCCGGACGTTAGCTGAGCTTGCTCTGTCATAAGCTTACTACGTGGAATGATGATCACATGCTACAAATATCAGGATCTTCCTGGGATCGATACTCCTCAGAGGTGTGATCAGAAGCCAAATCCATATTCAGGAAGCAGGTTCCGACAGTTGGTGTACTAAAGCATCATCAGGAGTTTGATGTAGGCTATAAGTACTACCAAGTCTGACATAGCTTTTGTTGTATGCATGCCGAGTCAGTTCACGAGCAACCAAAATATTAATCATTAGAAAGCTGTGTAGAGAGTGATATCTCTCAGGGACTCAGAAGGATGCTCAACAACAGTTACCCTGCAAGGGTAGAAGTCTTCAGAGAGGCCAATCAATACTCAGAAGGAAAGAGCAAAGGAGTTATATATTCTCCATGAATGGCTCTACTATATCGTGAAATCGAAGGAGTATATCCATGGGTGGTGTTGCTATATCGATTTAATCGAAGAAGAAGACCTTTCTCTCATTAAGCAATCTGAGTTCTGTGCACTTTCAGCTGTAGCAGATAAAGCAGAATAGCTTCAAGAATCTGGATTGATCTTCATGTGGTTGGTACACAAATTCGGGTGATATCAATGTATTGCGACAACCAGGCATGATCTTTATGTGGTTGCTGCACAAATCCGGGTGATGTCGATGTATTGTGACAACCAAGCATGATCTTTCTGTAGTTGATGCACAAATTCGGGTGATGTCGATGTATTGCAACAACCAGGTGGCTGAAGCAGTAGCATCAGATGATCTTTTCAATGATAAGAAGAAAACTGTATGATAAGGGCACATGGACACTGAATGAGCGCCATCAACGTATATCATTATAGTGGGTGATGTTCGGAGTCAGGAATCTGACGGATCTGTTCATCAAGGCCTCAAGCGCCAGCTAGTCGATGACTCAGCATAAAATGAGCTTGACGGACCTCTGATATTGTGTCTTTGCAATCCTACCATAAAGCTTTATGCTATTAGTTCAAAGAAAAATCTACGAGCATCTAGCTTTTGGTTCAAGGGAGGATCATTGACCGGGAAAATATCAGGAACAGTAGGTAGTCCTTTTGGACAGTATGGGATATGTACCCGAAACTACTATGGTCTATTATTTGTTCTTTAAATAGAATAAGTCCTGTGGGAGGATGGCTTCAACTTCTTAATGAGTTTTGGGCATCGTGGATATCCGACGTGCTTTACAAGATGCATAGGTGGCTCAACACTACAAAGGAGTACAGTACTCCATGCTACAATAGGGTAACACCACCATGAGGTACCAGATAGGGTAAAGCCTTGGCTTCGGGCTATGTCACTGCGGCGTAGCATCGCATATAGGCAGGTAGCCTAATGCTAAAGAATGGAGAGTTATAAGTAGCACTACAAAGAGGCCTTTGAGCCCATGCTATAGTGGTGTAGCACTACGATAAGGTACCAAATAGGGGAAAGCCTCGGCTTCAGGCCATGTCACAGCGACGTAGTACCGCAGAGGAGCGCAAGGCTTCATGCTGAATAGTACAACACTACAAAGTAGCCTATGCCCTCATGCTACAGTAGAGTGACTCCACGATGAGGTACCTTATTGGGATAAAGCTTTGGCCTTGGGCAAAGTCACAGCAGCATAGCACCGCAAGAAAGCGCAAGGCTTCATGCTGGGAACTCTTGGCAAAAGAACTCACCAGGAGTGTATGAACAGAGATACATGCCGTCTCTTGAGGGTAAACTTGTAGACACCCAAAAGTCATATACCAAAACCAGGCTAGCACAGGGCCTTTAATGTGCAAAACCGAAACATAGTTGATGTCATTGTGTGAGTGAGAATAACTACAGCTATGGTACAGAATTCAAATCGGTGGTGACATTCTTGTATTGTACTGTTTGTTCGACCCATGCGGGAAGATTCAAGTCGGAGGCGACATATATCCTAATGCATGACGGCTGTCACTGTGAGGAACGCTCATCCACTATATTGTGATATATGTGGGGGATTATTGGTGTTTTCACTAGGATATGGAAGCTTTTAGTCCCACATTGGAAAACCACCATGTGGTATATCTCAATATAAAGCTATGCTTGTGTTGGAGTATGCATATGGATTGAGGTGGCCCATGTGGGATGATTTTCCTAGAGGGTTAAGTGTAAGTCACTAGGAACAATCCATTATTTTGGGCACTCTCCTTGGGAATCCATAGGAGCTATGTAGGGACTTAGTGACTCGGACTCGGACTCGAACTCGGACTCGGGCTAAGGGCATAAAGTGGCGTTTTGATGGCACACTTTGTACTTAGCACGTCATCATCGTCGCATGGCTCTTCTGCGCTCCTTTATGCATGAGTTGCATGCATGATTGCATGCACGGTTGCTTGCTCGAGGCACATGCGGTTGGCGTTATATAACTACTACTTTCCAACGTAAGGGTATTTTGGTAATTTTTTAGGTTGATTTTTTTATATACATTATTTTATATTAGGGGTTGCCTACAATTATATTAATGTCAGTTAGTGGCTAGCCAATTAGATTTTGTAAGTATTAGTGCTAATTATTGTTGGTCATGACCTTAACAATTACAATTAATTAAGTTTAGTTGTCATGAAAGGAATATTCCTTTTAGTTGTAGGATTCCTTCATTTAGTTAATTAGATTCCATTCATGAAAAATAGAGAGGGACAAATTTGACATTTTATTATGACCCAAATCTTACTATAAGAGCCATATTTTCATTAGGGTTTACTCACTCATTTCATTTGTTCACTCATTAGCCTCATTCGTTCCCAAAATTCTTGCTTCCCAAAATTCTCCAAATCTCTACCAAACCCTAATCAAATCCTTTCATTTCCAATTAACTACAATCTTTATAGAGGCATAGATGTTTGGAATAGCAAGGAGGACATTGGAGGAGAGCTTTGCTAGGAGGAGTGCGTCCACCCTTGATTTTGTGTCCTTTAGAGGAGTTTCATTGGAAATACATCTCCCAATAGGTATAAATTCCTATTCCCATCAATTTTATTATTAATTTGTCATAAAAAATCTATAAGGACCCATCCATGGCTAAGCACCACCCTTAGGGAGAAGAACTAGGTACTATAAGGCCCTATAGTAATAGTTACGTGAGTCTGTGGCTAAATTGGGGGAAATCCGAATTTGTGACCACTAAGTGTTCGATAGGTATCCTTAAAGAAATTTTTGTGTCCTTTTTGAGTCGAGATTGGGTGTATGTGTCCTAAATAGGATACGTGGTATTGTGTCATGGTATCTCATGATACGCACGGTTAGATTTGGGTGTATACATGTGTTCTTTTGTCCAAAACAATCCAAATTTGTCCTAATATTTATCATCGTTTTTAGTAGCTGTAGAAATGTCATAACTCCTAGCTTAGGACTCCGATTAATGTTCCAATTTCTTTAAAAGAACCGTATTGAAGTTAACTTTCCAAATATATATATATATTAATAGGCCAAATTCATTCTGGAACTTTCTGTAAAACTGTTTGAGTGTCAGGTGTCTGAAAGACAAATGCGTTTCGGTGTTTTCGCGATTTAGGGAGCTTTCGAACACGAAAATGCGATCCGTTTGATGTTTCGGAAAGATGATTCGAAGGGCTACGATGCACTTTAATCCTAGGATTTAGTGAATAGGTGCAATTAGATACAAAATTGATTTCTAGTAGAAAAATGACTATACGACATAGAAATTTTGTGTATCCTATGAGCCTATGTAGTATGGATATCAAGTGAATGTAGGTATCATAAGTTGTCAAGTATTTGTATAATATAGTACATATATATTACTGTTAGGTAATATGTGTTAGTTAGTTTGTGTTAGTGTTAATACAAGTTGTTATCAAGTGGGCCAAGTACATATATATTATTGTTAGGTACATATATATTATTTGGACAAGGTACTAGTCTGATACTTGGGTACCATGAGTATCATGACACTCAAGTATCATGATTCAGGATAAGTGAGTTTTGGGACTTGAGTAAGGTATCCTATTTGGTATCAAGTATTAGTATTAGAGTTAGTTGGATAAGTATCTAGGAGGATAAGGTATTGGTCAAGATACTAAAATATTGGGTATTAGAACTAGGTAATAAATAATATCAATATGTTAATGACAAGAGTATGATGACTAAGTCCATGCATGTATGATTGGTAGGGTATAGTAAGCATAGGGTATCCTGGGGTAATTTTGATAGGTAATGGAATAAAAGGATATATTGATATATAGGTATATAAGTAAACATATTGCTATAATCTATAACTATACATGTCATAGGGTAAGGATATAAATATCTTGGTATCAATTGTAGGTAACCTAGGATACATATTTATGCATATGTATATTTTTTTTATGCATATATATTTATGCATATATATATATATATATATATATATATATATATATATATATATATATATATATATATATATCAAAGATCGAAGGTAAATATCTATAGGTATATGTACATATAGAAATAAGATACTAGTGTAACACCCAGTTTTCCAGATGAGGGTAATTTTGAAATTTTGTAATTATAATTATTATTTATTGATATTTATTTCATATTATGATTTTTGGTGATTTTAATCATTTTTAAACTATTTAAAATCATGACTTCTGATTTGGTGTTTTGCTAGTGTAACACTAGAGATAAGTGACCTAGAGCCTAGCCATGTGATTAGGGCATTTCATTTATCATTTCTAGTATAGGGATATTTTTGTCATTTTTCATTTTAGAATATTTTTTGAAATTCTTTATTTATTTTTAATGTTATTTTGGGGTTAATTGAGTCGGGTTCGAATTTCAACTCAATCCGACTTGTAATGGGGACCCGGGGTAGTGTTGACTCTAGTGGGACCCACACTAGTTAGCCATGGCCCACATGACATTATTTTAGTTAGTGGTTAGACTAATTATTTCATGGTAGGATTAGTTAGATTAGTATTTTAGAAATGACTAAACTAGTCCCCGACTTAAACCTTTCCTAATATTTATTAAATAGGCTAGTGGGGGGTATTTTAGACATTGCAAAATAGGTCCAAAATAGCCCATACATGGCCGGCCCTAGCATGAGAGGGAGGAGAGAGACTCTTGTTATTTTTCACTTCATTTTTCTCTCTCATGTTCTTCTCCAAATTTCTAGAGAGCAATCCCTAGCTTTTTCTCCACCAAATCCTTCCATTTTTCCACCCAATCTTCTTCTTTCCTTCTCTACTCAAGCCAAGGAGGAAGCTAGCCAATTTTAGGAGGATTCAGAGCTCGTTCGAGTCCATTCGGGATTCCTACGTGTCGGTGTCGCATCGGAAAGGTTTTTCTTCGATTCGATCTACCGGGAGGTATAAATCCCTTCTTCTTTCTATTTTCTCATACATATAGGTCTATTTTGAACCCATAGGAATGACCCCCATGGTTGTGTCTCCATTTGTGTCCATTTTGTGTCCATTTGGACACTTGTAGAGGTGTCCAATGTGTAGGATCGTGTCCTAGTGGAAAAACCCCTATTTAGACACATGTGGATTTATTATATATTGATTAGATGTTGTTTTAATGTTTAATCTCATATTTTCTATGTGTTTAGGAATGTGTTTTCCTAAGTATCATATTGTATTGTATTATTGAATCTATATATATATTTTTTTATTTATTGAATCTATATATGTATATATATATGGTATATATATATATATATATATATATATATATATATATATATATATATATATATATATATATATATATATATATATATATTTTTTTATATATATATATATATATTATTCTCTCTCTCTCTCTCTCTCTCTATATATATATATATATATATATATATATATATATATATATATATATATATATATATATATATATATTATGGCTTACATATATGGTTATATATTATGGAGTGTATATGTGTGTGTAATTTTGTGAAGGGTGTAGGAATTTGGCCAAGGGAAGGAGGATTTGGGATGGTGTTTGTTGAGAGTGGTGGGTGTATGTGTTATTTTAAAGGGGAGATTGAGTGTTCATGTGGGTGTATAGATTGTGAGAGTAATAGAGAGATGTGTGAGAGATAGAGAGTGGTGTTAGAGGGGGAACCACCTGAAACCAGCTGAAACAGCAGCTGGTAACAGTAACAATAGCTGTCACAAACCTGTCCATTATTGCCCACAAATCAGCCTTCATGACAGCCTTGTACAGCCCCTAAACCTGTCCCAAATTTTAGTCCACTTAACACCTATATCTAACCTTCATTTGAGCCATAAATGGCAGTCCAAACAGCCCTTACTAGCCCCAATCCAGGCCCCTTAGTACTCAGCATTTCAGTCCCATAGCTGTCCATTTCAGCCATGATTTAGCCCTCCATAGCAGTCCATATAAACACCACTAAATAGCCTATAAATAAGTCCTATACACAGCTATTTTTCAGTCCATTCCTACCCCAAAATCAGCCACAAAACCAACCCCATTAGTCCCAAAAACATGTCCCCATTTCACCCATTTAGCAGCCTCCTAAACTAAGCCTACAAGTAGCTATGTAGCTGTCCTTAAACCAGCCTTATATGGCAACCATTAGCAGTCCATACCATCCCCAAAAACCTGTCCTAAACCAGCTACAAACAGCCCCATTTCAGCCTTGTTTCAGTCCCTTCAAAACCAGCCTAAACCCCCATGTATTAGCCCTCTTTTAGTACATATTTCAGGCCATGTATCTGCCCTCTAAGTAGTCCTAAACTAGTCTTAAACCTATCCCATGGACAGCTCCACAGCTCCTAAAACCTGGTCCCAATTCAGCCCATTATCTGTCCCCAAACCACCCCTTAACCAGCCTTAGAGCTGTCCCCAAATCAGCCCTTAACTTGACCCCTTAACTCACCACATAGCCTCCCATTGCTGTCCCCAAACCAGTCCCAAAACACCCTATATCAGCCACCTTACATGTCCTTTAGGACAGCCACATTTGACACCATTCTAGCCCCATATCAATCTATAAACTTGCCATATATATGCCTATGTGTGTGTGAGCTTAGAGTGTGTGTTTGTGAGTATATATATATATAGCTAGTAGCCTATAGATATTAGCCTATTGTGAACCTATAGGTAGAGCCTATATGTGACCATGTGTGAGTGAGAGAGTGAGTGAGTTGGTGTGTATGTGAGTGTTTGGGTAAATATGAGAATGGTATAAGGGTAAGGGTAAGGTAATGGTTAGACGACCAACACATGTTCTAAGATAGGCTAGATACCTAGGGTACCTATATTTCTTGGTAGGTAACCTTTAGATTGGATAGTATCTAACTACCCTAGGGAGCCTAGGCTAGTATCTTGAGAATTAGCAGGGTTTCCTTTGTATTGGGCAAGGTAATCGGGATTACCTTGGTAAGGGTAATGTAGATAATACCTAGAACTAAGGTATTTGAGTTTAGAGTCTAAGACATGGTTAGAACTTGGTTCCCTTGGTTTGTAATGATCAAATATAGTGCTCCTAGACTAGTTTTGACTTCGGTTGACCATTTTGACCAAAAGTCAACAAAAGTCAACCGAGAGTCAAACTTAGCCTTTAAGCAACTAAATTTGATCGAAACCAAACCAGAGTTGACCAGTTGACTGAAAGTCAACAGTTGGTCAATATTAGACTAGTTTGACGTAGAGTTGACCAGGATTGACCAGTTGACCAAAAGTCGACTGTAAGTCAACCTTTGACCCCGTTTGACCTAGTTTGACTTGGATTGACTCCCAGTGACCTGGTTTGATCCAGTGACCTAGTATGACTTAGGTTTGACCTAGATTGACCTAAATTCATATAGAATGATTGTAAAGCATCTTATTATAATTTAGACATGTAGTGACTTGTACTGTTCTGATAGGAGGCAAACACCACTCCTCAGGCAGTAGTTTTCTTTCGGACATTCAGGAGATCAGGCGAGTACATTCTCATACCATTTCATACTTATCTGGATTTACATTCTTGCTCTAGATTACTGTACTTGATGCTGACATGATTGTTATCACGGATTGGTACTATATGGATCTTCTTTTGAGATGTTATCCCCTTGTATTCACTAAATACATATTGTGATGTGCGTTTCACTTACATATTGTATTTATTGAATACCCTTATCCTTGTATACTCATTGTGCATATTGTACTCTCATTATCACATGAGTCCCATGGATAGACCATTGTACAACTATTGTATAATATTATATATCTATTGTATAACATTGTACACTATTGTATAAGATAACGTAACTGGAGTGGATCCTTGTGTATTGATTGGGGAGGAGGAGTAGAATTGGTTATGTAATCAAATCCTATTGTACAACATTGTATAACTATTGTATATGTCTATTGTGCACTCACGTACAATGGAGTTACCATTGCATTGTCCTAAACCATTTACATAACCATATTGTATTCTAAATCACATATTGCTTACAGTTCTTACTTATCATATATAGATATTTCCTATTATCAAACCTCTGCTATTTTTCATATACGTTCTTCTTTCAGCGTTTCCTGTACCTTACTCTATTGCATGCTTTATATTTCCTAACTTGATATGAACTGCGTGAGATGTTTTGTGCTATCTCCTGTCCTGATTGGACCTGTTGAAAATATTACAGAGGATGAGGATGAGGCCCTATGTACCACCTATTACGGGGCAGGCTTAGACGACACCTACGACATGGTTCCTCTGGAGGAGCCAGATGCAGTACAGGATGCTACTCCCGTAGTCTAGGCTAGATAGCTAGGCTTTATCTTTCAGCATTGTTTATTCGACTTTCAGTTTTTGTTCTGAGATGTTATATATATTTAGAGACTTGTATTGAGCTGGATATTTCTTGAGTTAGTTATCTTAGACACTTAGACTCTCTGGTTGCATTTATGTGGATTCTTTTATTTCAGTATTTATCTATCTATCTTTCTATCTTATCATTCTGCCTTAGATGTGATTGAGACTGTATATTGCTATGTCACCTCCATTCGAAGTGTATATACTGTACAGGTACCTTTATATTATTAGATGATTGACCTAGGACAGCGTTCTACCGCCGACATTGCAGCATAGGCTGGGCGTTGTTACGTTCTCGTACCCTCATAGCGGGTGCAGGTCGTGACAACTTGAATACATGTTATGCTACATAGGGTATAGGTAAGGTAGCCAGGGTATGGTATAAAATATAGGATACTTAATGAATTAAGGTATCATGACATATCATGGTATAGGATATGTCAACTATTAGGTAGAACATGGTATCCTAAGGATATGCTATCTATATACGTATATATAGGTGTATATGTATATGTATAGGTAGTAAAGTAATTCTAAGGGTAAAGGTAAAAACCTTAATAGCAAGGTAAGTCATGGGTATGCATAAAATAGTAAGGGTACAATATCATATATGTATTTTATATAGGTATTATATAGATACCAATATTATAGGATACATAGGTATATAGATATATATTTATACGTATAGTATAAGGGGTATATTATACCATGTTGATATGGTACATGGGTATCTTGGTGTATTATGACATGTAGGGTATATATATATATATATATATATATATATATATATATATATATATATATATATATATATATATATATATATATATATATATATTGGCGTCCGATTATCTTTGCACAAGCCCGTGGCCACTGCCACCCAGTCGGCTTGTGCGGGAGGGGGCTCGATCCCGGGTCTCCCCGCCGAGAGCCCCTCTCCTGCCACTTACTCATATACTATATATATATATATATATATATATATATATATATATATATATATATATGAGGAAGGATAAAAAAAAAATAAAAAAATATATATATATATATATATATATATATATATATATATGAGGAAGGATATGTATCCCCACAATTTTTGCATCCCCATGTTCACATCCGTTGGATGTGCTTTAAGTCATCTAATCTCAACCATTGGTAAATCAACGGTTAAGATTAGATGACTTAAAGCACCATCCAACGGTGCAAATAGGGGGGATGCATGGGGATGCAAAAAGTGTGGGGATCTTGATCCTTCCTATATATATATTTTTTTTCCTATATATATCTTGATCCTTCCTATATATATATATATATATATAATATTAACCTAGCCTCTTTATTGAATAACTGAAAAGAGTCAAAAAGGTTACATCAAGATAATAAAACAAGCTATTGAAGGAATATAGGTAGAGTAGGGTTGTGCCTACATCTGGATAATGCCTTCAAAATTTGTCGACAAACTTCAAAAATCAGTTGTCACGCCCCAGAACCAGAATACTGGAGAGCGGGGGCAGACATAGCCAGCTACGTATATTGAAATGGAAACCACCTCGATATACGGTCACGGCTGTCTAGATATATGAGGGTTTACTACAAGCCAACAGTCTCTTATGGTCATGAACAAGCCTAGTGTCTCAATCACAGCAAGCAAGTAAAGTCACAAGATGTATGATCATTAAATATACAATAATAAGGCGTCCCAAATATCACATATTCAGCTGATCATGAAGCTAGTCGTTACAAAATGTTAGGACTAGCAAGAGTTTAGTCATACATGATCAACCCTAGGATTTGTTAATCATGTTTACAGCCCATAGGCAGACAGTAAGTAAAAGTGCATCGAGCTAACAGGTGCTCGTCGGCTAAACGCCTCAAAAGAATATTTTTACAATAAAAGTGGGCAGAGCAAAAAGGAAAACCTACTCTTGGCCCGGGTTCCGTCTAGTGTTCACCATTGGGCTGGAAGCTTGGTAGATCCTCGGGAGCTGCTCCAAAATCTGGCCACACAAAACCAGCTTGGTCAATCCCAGAAAGAGCAAGTGCCACAAGGGGGCCACGAAATAAGAACAAAAGCCAGCAATCAGCATAAGAAAACTAATATTAAAACTAGAATTACGAAAACATGTCAGGATGATATACGACGAGATAACCATGGAACTATTGCGATAGCCAGGTTACAACCCGGAAACCAAACAAGGACCGGGGTTGTAACCCTTCATCTGAACGGAACTTGGTTTCCCACCATTTATCGGCAAGATAATAATGTAAGAAATCAAGACAGGAAGCAATCTTGCATGGGATCAAGACATAGCTAGACTAGTTATACCTCATTCAATCAATCACGGCCAAGCAGATCCTACGGCTTACTACTTTAACTAACTAGGGTTATCACAGACCTAATTACTAACAAGATGCAGTGAGATTGTTCCACAGCCATAAGCCCTGCAGACCATCCAGGTTACCCAGGACGAAAGATTAGGGTTGAATTCAGGTGGGTACATCGTCCAGGAGACACATGTACCCTTAGGTGACTTAGAGGGTGCAACACCTGACAGTGTGCTGGAAATGTGCCCTACTCGACGGCAGACTACAGATCCCTAGAGCGCCCAGGTAACGGGATTGTCTGTAGCTGTGTCATCTCTTCATGACTATTGTGTTATTCTAGTTATTAGCCTTAATCCATTTTAGTAGGTACTCCTGACCGTGGTACTCAGGAGTCCCATCCTAGACATGATGCAAGACTGGACAAGTGGATTTAACAAGCAAGCAAGAAAGAACCACCCACGGTGTCAAGGCAGGTCAAGTTACAAGTTACAAGTCAAGTCAAGTTATCAAGTTATCAAGATAAATCATGTCAGGGTACTTGTCAGGAGTGCGCCACGACGGACCACTATCATGTCAGGTTGGTCATGTCATGAGTGCACCACTACGGGTCACTGTCGTGTTATGCGAGTTCCTTGTCATACCAAGCCATGTACAATAGTCATTCCAAACATATTAAGTAAAATCAAGTTAATGACAAAAGGCGTAAGGATATAAAATGGGCATAAAATATCTAATAAAATATCAAAATACATCGCTATAGAAGAGCCAATGGATTAAGCAAGGGGGTCAGGGGGATGTGTACGCACAGATGCACGCACGCAGGGGAGCTGCGTACGCACAAAAGCACGCACGCAGGGGGAATACATACGCAAAAGTCACGCACGTAGGAGAGCTGCGTACGCGATAAAGCACGCACGCGGGAGAGCTGCGTACGTAAAAAGTCACGCACGCAGGAGAGCTGCGTACGTAAAAGTCACGCACGCGGGAGAGCTTCGTACGTGAAAAGTCACGCACGCAGGAGAGCTGCGTACGTAAAAGTCACGCACGCGAGAGAGCTGCGTACGTAAAAGTCACGCACGCAGGAGAGCTGCGTACGTAAAAGTCACGCTTGCAACAGGAAGCGTACCCAAGTCTGCGTACGCAAGGGACACGCTTCCAACAGGAAGCGTACTCAAGACTGCATACGCAAGAGACACGCTTCCAACAGGAAGCGTACTCAAGGCTCAGTGGAGTAAGCTAAGAAGCTCTGCACACTGCTCACTGTCTTCTCCAAACAGCAAGAACACCATGGTTGAACTCAAGGCTACACAGCATCATAACTGGACCATCCAAACTCCAAATCTGGATTTCCGAAGTTCCAACTTGGGGGAAACTGAACTCTCATCCACATGGAAACATCAGAACCCACAGAACTCCAACCAAAATGGATCAAAACATGCAAAATCCAAAAATAGGAAAACTTAGATCTAGAGCAGTGGAGACACCAAATCATAAAAAGCCAAGAACTAATATTGATCACCAGGTCCTAATCTAGCTAATGGACCAAGAAAATAGGGTTCTCATGTGGTGGCAAGATGCACTTGCCTATGGGTGGATGTTGTGTAGAGGAAGGAGAAGAAGAAGAAGAATAAAATTAATGGTGGTGGTAATGAAGAGAGAGAAAATGTTGGTGGAGTTATAAAGAGGGTGAGTTGCGGTGGGTTGAGGGGGTAGCATAAGCTAAGGTGATCCAATACTCATAAACCGAACCAAACCGAACCAACCCAATAAAATCGAGGCATGCCAAAACCCAAAATACGAGAAATACCAAAATTCTACAAGTTGAGGAAAAATAAAAACACATGCCAAAATCCAGATACGAGTAGAAAAATACGAAATACGGGAAAATACGGGAAATACGGGAAATACGGGAAATGAGGGTGACATCAGTTGAGCCGTCGTGTAGGAGTATGATTCATATCGCCACTTGTTTCGATTCTTCCATAACACCCAACAAACTGCGCCCACCACTATTTCTTTTAAATATCGATTCTTCTTAGTCCACTAGGTTTTCAATCTTGATTGCATGCTCATAGGTCGATCTCTAATATGAGACTCCAAACCTAATTTATGCCATACTCCTATTGCCATCTCTCCTTCTCCGAATAAATAAGAACATGATTCTTGTGTAGGTAACTCACAACAATAACATTTGGAAGCCAGATTATAGCCAATCCTTTGCACGCTGTCATCTGTAGGTAGTTTGTCAAGTAGGATGCGCCACAATAGCACCGACCATTTAATAGGTATACATATGCTCCAAATCTGATGGAAATGTGGTTGTATCAAAGCTCGAGTTCGAATTTGTCTCCATGTTGAACTAATGGAGAATGCTCATGTAGGGGAAGGAGACCACCTCCAGGTCGAATGTCCTTCGTTTATCACCATTGAAATATATTGGTCTATTGTATCCCTGCCGTGCACAATCCTCTTCCAGATATGCGATGCATTAGGAGTAATTGGTCCATACTCAACCTGTGGACCTGAGCCGTATTTAGCTCGAAGGAATCGAATCCACATCCCCAATTGTGTTTTGATCTTCCACCATAGCTTAGCAGTACACGTATTAAAGATATCTTCCAAGCTTCTCACACCCAACCCTGCCTCCTTGTATGGTCTGTCCATGCTTTTCCAACTTATCCATGTATGTTTATAAACTCCATCTTTGGTGCCCCAAAAAACCCGATATAACATCGATTCAATTTGCTTGATGACCCCTATCGGTGGGTTGCATGCTGACAAAACGTGCATAGGAATGGATGTCAATACTGACTTGAGTAATACCATCTTACCACCATATGATAACACTCGCTGTTGCCACCCCTCAATCATGCTACAAATTTTGTTGATTAACTCTTCAAACATCGAAGCATTACGATGACCAGTCGTCAAGGGGCACTCCAAATAAGTGAAAGGTGGTGACCCAATAGAGAATCATGTGATATTCTTCAATTCTGAAGCTCTATGTACCAGGAAAGAAGAGTGGACATATATAGAAGATTTTTCAGAGTTGATTTGTTGTCCAGAAGCCACCTCATAGCGTTGAAGTAGAGTCTTCAGATGTTGAGTCGAGGCAATATCTCTAGTTGCAAAGATTAACACATCATCGGCATATGCCAAATAAGTGATAGGAGGGCATCTTCGCGGAGTGTAAAATGGAGTAAAAGAGGGTTTATCAACCAGCTTGTTGAGATTATAAGAAAGAGCTTCAGCCGCTATCACAAACAAGGCAGGCGATAGAGGATACCCCTGTCTAACCCCTAGAAATGCTTGGAAGAACCCAGATGATACACCATTGATAATGGTTGAAAACCAAACATTGCTAAGTAAACGAAATATGATGTTAATCCATACCTCATTAAATCCGAATCTGCGCATCACCTCCATTAAGAAACTCCAATCTAGACGATCATACGCCTTCAACATGTCTAGTTTCATTGCAATGTTGCCTCTTCTATGCTTTTTTCGCATCTTGCTCATCACTTATTGTGCCAATATGATGTTATCAATGATTTCACCTCCCTTCACAAAACCACTTTGTCCTTCTGAAATTATCTTGGGGAGAATCGGAGCAAGGTGTCTAGCCAACATTTTGGATATAATTTTGTTGACAACCGAACATAGGCTAATTGGCCTAAAATCCGTCATATGTGTAGGGTTCTTCTTCTTAGGGATGAGAATCAAGGATGTACTTGATAGTTTTGGGTAGATGAAAGCCATCCATAAATAGAGCTGCCGTGTCACATAGTCTTTTTCCACTGTCTACCAACATGCCAAGAAAAATAGTGGTATAAATCCATCTGCCCCCGTCCCCCCCCCCCCGTACTATTCTTGTCTAGGCTTGTTACTACCTCCAACAATTCGTCAGAAGACACAGTCGTCGTAAGGTCCGCATTGTCCTCCTCTGTAAGCAACTCTGAAATCACTAACAATAGCTGAAGATCTCCTACTGTCTTGGAGCTTTGATATACATGCTCATAGTATGTATTAGCAATGTCCTATAGCTCCTTCTGAGCATATTTAGGGCTACCATCTTCATCTATAATTAAGAGAGTGAATTCTTAACTTCTGCTGTTTGTTGTTCACACATTCATGAAAATAAGCGGAGTTATGATCTCCATCTAAATCCCATCTTAGATGCGCTTTCTGCTTCCAATAAGACTCCTCAATAACAACCCTTCGTTTAAGATTCGCAGTAGCTTTGTCAAGTAGGATTCGATTTTGTACCGAGCTATCTGCCTCGAATTTGGGCTCTGTCGTCGCGACCATGTCTTCAATATTTTTGACTTCTTAAAAAATATTCACAAAAGTATTGTGTCTCCAGTTCAAAAGAGCCTTACGACATGCAGCCAACTTCAAACCCAATTTAACCAAGCTATTATGATGGTAGACAGAACCCCAAGCACTTTGAACAATGGAGTTAAAGTCTTCATGTGACGTCCAAAATGATAAAAATCTGAAATGTTTCTTCCCTTCAGTTCGCTCGCTTTGAAAATTGATCAATAATGGAGCATGATCTGATTTCGTGCGGTTAAGGTGCTGCAGAGTTGTTGAAGGAGCAATTCTAAGCCAGTTTTGATCCATAAGCAGGCGATCTAACCAGGAACCCTGCCTGTCACCATCTTTGGTCTTAAACCATGCAAAGCGATTACCAACGTAAGAAATGTCCACTACTCCTGCTGACATTTGGAAGTTTAGAAAATCCTGGATCGAAGCAAAACTTGGAGGCCTCCCTCCAATCTTCTCCTTCATCCTTGCGACTGCATTAAAATCACCCCCTATAGCCCACGGCAACTGATGTTGTCTTTGTATAGAGATTAACCTTTCCCACAACTCCCTTCTACCTTCTTTCTTGTTGTGACCATGAACCAACGAGAACATTACTTCTTGAGGCAACAAATTATTCCACAACGATACAGTCACAGCTTGATCAAAAGCATCTAGTTTCCTCATCTGTCATCCCACTTTCGCCATGACCTAAATATTTCCCTTGTCATTGGCTATAAACCACCCAAAGCCCAACTTTATTTAAAATTTAAGCAGCTGGTTCACAGAGACTTTCGGCTCAATAATAGCCAAAAATTAAATTTTATTCACCCAACATAGCGTCTTCAGTCTTTTAAAAGTCATCTTATCTGCAACCCCTCTCACGTTCCAAATGAGATTGTCAAACATTAAGGGATGAGGAGAAGGTACCAGTTGGTGCTTGGCTTCCAGAAGATTGTGTTCTGCGATCAGTTGGTTCAGGCTCTCTCTTTTTCCTCGGCTTCTTTGTTGTTTCTGCTCCTCTAGAATTCTCTTCCTCTTCAATCGCGTCCGCCCACGAAGAGCTGGGGTGATGAATTCTCCATCTTCTTTGTGAGGATCTGCTACCTCTTCTTCAGGTGGAGTTATCTCTTCATTATTATTAGCTATAGCTTCCAATTTGGCTCCGCTTCCTTCTCACGAATATTCATATTTGTCTCTTCCGACGTCCCCTCTGGCTGGTCAGGAACGACGCTCAACGGCTTCTCTTACAAGTTAATAACCGCTGGGTTTATTCGGCTCAATATATTACCCTCTGGTTCAATGGCTTCAGTTTTTGGTTCAACAATGTTGACAAGACCCTCTAGAGCCGTAGCAATGGTAGTAGGATTTGTAGTATTCGAAGTACGTGCCGCCTCACGTTGAAGAATATGAGTGACTTGATGAGGAGTTTCTTTAGCTGTAATTGTTCTTTCCCTTTTTGTTTCTATCTAACTTTGCAAGTTTCATGCAAATGACCTTGATGACAGCAGTGTGAGCAAAATAAGAGGACAGATTCATAATCAATAGCCTGCCAAAAGCTCCTTCCCTGGGGTAAGTTAATACGTACTCTCTGTTGAAGTAGTTTAGATGCATCAACTTCAATAAATACGCACGCCGTACTAGGACGAGATAGGTCTGACGTGGCTTTATTAATTTTTATAGGGAGACAATAGCAAATATGATCGCGAACAAAGCTTCTTTCACTTATAAGTGATAAAGGATGTCACGACCCGCACCCCTTTTCAGATGCAAGCACGTGAGTGAGCCAGCTACGCATTAAGCGGACTCCAGCCCGACTCGAATATGTAAACGTTGTCACGGCTATGGTAAACTGCCAAATCATGGCAAACAAATCTATATCTCAATCCACAATTAGTGTACGAAATATGAATGAACACTATGGGTCGTGGTCTGCAGCCCACTATCATAATGTTCGATAAGACTCCAAAGAATATAACGAGAGTCTACAAACTGAATCAATAAATGGATATCTCATGATAATGAAAGGAAAGCACGAGCTGGATAATAAACATGGTATCAATACCTGAATCTCGCATGCAATATCGTAATCATCTGAAACCCACAAGCGCTATAATCATCCGCCATCCAAAACTGCTAACTAACTCCATGCAATAACTAACCTAAAGAGATCATCAGGTCCTCAGGGGACATAGCAAGATACATAAAAACATGCCTATCTAGCAGTTTAATCATGCATAAACTATAAACAGGATGTAAGCAAAGAACGAGACATACACATAGCAAGAGACTACAACTAAAACTGCTAACAGGTGACTATCGACAAGTGGCTACTGACAGGTGACTATGAACTGGAATAGAAGAACAACTGCACGAAACTGAACTGCTGGATGAACAAGCGAACATGAGATCAATGGAATATCAAATCCTCGCCCCAAGTGGACTCGCAGGTTTGAACTAATCACTAACCGTCGTCCCGATTGTGGACTCTCTGGTTAGTTCTGATCACTAACCCTCATCCCGAGTGTGGACTCTCTGGTTAGTTTACGGCAAGGCACCCTCGTCCCGAGTGTGGACTCTCTGGTGCAAGTATAACATAATCGTCCCGAGTGTAGACTCATGGATGTAAATAGATCAAGATAAACACCCTCATCCTGAATGGACTCTCTGGTGCCAAGGAAACAAACACCCTCGTCCCGAGTGTGGACTCTCTGGTGCAAACGTTTAACCCTCATCCCGAATGGACTCACTGGTTGAGGAAATGATAACAAGGATATAACAGTTCAACTACACGTACTTATTCTATGAAACGACTCAAGCAAGGTACTGATGAGACAAGGTACGACACAGTCAAGTCCAGTATAACTACATTGTCAAGTCAAGCAAGACCATAAACTGGTGAACACGTTATATAGAAAATAGATAAATCAAGTCAACTAGAAAGCTAATGATAACATATAAGATCTATAGCAAATAGAGTATCAATGATAATACAATAATAATATGAAAACTATAAACATGAAATTAAACTGTAGAGGGAGGCAAGGTATCTTGTCTGGTGGTAGCGCGAAGATCCAATAATATACCGTCAACTGGTATGCCATAAGGTCCAAATCTCACAACTGTCTTCGAAAGTTGAAATAGATATTGCCAACATTCTCAGAATAGTCAAATTAGCTAAGATTGCCAGTCCTTAAGTCCAATTCTGGACACAGGGGCAAAACGGTAATTTTGGGTCAAAACGGTGTCCGCCGTTAGACCCGCTTTGCATCGAAAAGCGTG